>VDFB02046914.1:0-19611 GCA_007258455.2 Sequoia sempervirens | reverse complement strand
AAATCCACCAACACGAATTAAATACGAACTGAACAAGAACGAAAGTTGAAAGAAAATATTTCTGGTTGATGGAAGATTTCCAAGAACAAAGGATGCTCCTGCATCACCATTTATTCCTAATGTGAAATTTTCACATGCTCACATGTAGATTGCGCAGGAGAGACAAACTATTTGCATTCATTTATTCCTTTGGTCATCCTTCATTTTCAAGGATATTAAATTATAATAGCCAAACTTAGAGTAAATTTGTGGGAATGACTTGGCAGGCAAGAATATGACTGCCTATCTACATTTATGAAGCCATTAAAACACTTTGACCTTTCTTGAAAAGCCCATAATTTGTCTGCATATATGTGTGTGTATGACCTTCAACACCTCTTTGACATAATACATTTTGAAAGATTTTGGTCTATTTTTTGCATACATTTGTGTAATACATAGGTAATTAGTAAGACCTTTGAATCGGGAAGATAATCAAAATCCATTACCAACAAGATCATGTTATGTTTGCAATAGAGAGAGATGGATATGGAGAGGAGAGGAAGAGATAAAGAGGGGTATCAGAGGGATAGATAGATATGGAAGAGATAAATATATAGAGGGAGTGAGAAGGAGGGAGTGTGAGAAGGAGAGATAGAAAGATAAAGATAGAGGTAAGTGAGAGGTATAAGGGTAGAGATAGATGGAGATAGAGGGGTAGATGGAAGAAGAAACATGAAGAGAGATAAATAGGTAAAGAGATGGATATAGAGGCATAGGAAGAGGGAGAGGGGGAGAAGGAGAGATATGGATGGATAGAGAGAGGGAGACATGTATAGAGATAGAGGGTGGAGAGAAAAAGGGAGAGAAATAGATGGAGAGATAGAGATAGGTAGATGGAGAGATAATGATAGAGAGATATAATGAGATTGAGATAGAGATAGAGAAGATGAGGTTTAGAGGAAGAGGGAGGGGGAGAGGGAGAGATATATGTAGAGGAGGGAGAGGGAGAGGGAGAGGAAAAGGGAGAGGGAGAGGGAGAGGAAGAGGGAGAGAGAGAGAGAAGAGGGGAGAGGAAGAGAAAAAGGTAGAGGGAGAGTGAGAAGAGTGGGGGGAGAGGGAGATATATCTCAATATATAGAGATGGAGAGGGATATATATAGGGTGATATATAGAGACAGAGAGGGATAGAGAAAGAGATAGAGAGACAAGGAGAGAGATAAAAAAAGATATGTATAGAATGAGATAAAGAGAGGAGTGAGATCAATTGGTAGTGTTGGATGTTTGGAAGTCTATCATTGTTGATGCAATTTGGAAACATGAGCGTGAAGTGTACATACATAGGTTGATTATGCTAACCAAATGTTGTCATTGATGTCAACATTGTGGAGAAGCATTTTTGGTGTCATTTGTATAGTACTAACTATACTGAAAAGTTGATCTATCAGGAATTTGGCTAAGTGTTCTCTATAGATGGTGTTGTGGTTTAGTGCCTTGGATTTTGGATCCACACTTCACCACAAGAAGAGGTATAACTCTATGATTTTAACCATATCATTATGACTAGCTTATACAACTATATTCAATATCTCGAGAAGTTTTGTGAAGCATATTGGAAGATATCAATAACGGAGTTCAACTTTGTATATCATTGTCACCTCTCTATTCAGTCTATCAATGTGGGAGATTCTACATTTTCTTAAGAAGAATGTTTTGGTACTACAATTCTAGATTTTTTCTCATTGATTTCAGTGAAATGAGAAATTAATGAAAGATCAAATCTGGAAGTTGTGTGTATTTGGAAGTGTGTGTTTGATTGGAATTTTTGTGATTAGGTCCAATTCCTGGCCAACCTAATACAAGATATGTGTTGAGAAGATTAAATATGTTGGAATCAAGGAACATTGAGAGGGTGGGTGAATCAGTGTTCTACAATTTTTAGCTTTATTAATCTGATCTTTAAAATACTTATAACCTTCAACCAAAAGAAATATGCATGAACATAAAGCAAGCAGCCACAACACCATAACACAAGAATTTTTACGTGGAAAACCTGTTAGGGTAAAAACCACGGTGGAGGTCAATCCACAATATTATCTGAGTATATACTTGAAAAAAGATGTTTACAAAATGGGAATGCACTTGCATTCAGGCACACTTCCTAGAGCTCACTGCTCAAAAATAGAAAGGCACACTTCCTTACAATCAATGTCAAAAGACAAAGTTGGAGTGGTGAACTCTGAAATAACATCTAAAAATGCTTAAGAATAGTTTCATCTAAGCACATTAATCATTTTCATGACCTTCTCTTTGATTCTACTCTTCTACTCTATCTGCTTTAACTCACATCACAATCCTTTTATGCACAAGTGAAATTGTGCATAATCACTCTACAATCCTTCTGAATTTTGCCACACATCAACACACTTCGTGCACATATCAAAATGATATAAACAATCACTTATATATATCCACTACTAAGTATTTAATCGCTACTTGTTGGCTTCAACAAAATAGAAAATATTTACAAACTGTTGGCTCAATCCATAAATAATTTTTAATGTGCACCAACCAAAGTCAGCCACAACATAGTGAGGACCCAAATCAGCATGCTCAAACATGAAAAACACTTAAAAAATTACTCTTCAAGTATCCACAACATGCTACATTCACTTAGTCGGCCTTTTGCACTGATAAATAGAAAATTAATCAACCAAATCTTCTAACTTGCGCATAGATCGATATGAGGCGCT
Organism: Sequoia sempervirens; assembly: GCA_007258455.2. Taxonomy (NCBI): domain Eukaryota; kingdom Viridiplantae; phylum Streptophyta; class Pinopsida; order Cupressales; family Cupressaceae; genus Sequoia; species Sequoia sempervirens. The sequence goes on along the minus strand of VDFB02046914.1, from coordinate 16,879 downwards.
AAGATTCAAGAATAACATAGGTTATACACCAACCTACCTTCCCTGAGATCCACAACTCAAAAAGATAACAGAAAATTGCTTATGAATCGATGAACACAATTTTGTTGGATGCTCTGTTCTTGCTTGATAGTTAATCACAAAACTTCGATCTTACTTCTGGTATGATCAAATACTAACATGTGAATCAAATCACTGACTAGGGTTTCCATCAATGAAAACACCAAATAACTTGTGTAGTTTCTCTTGCCAACAATCTCCCCCTTTGGCATTGATGGCAACACTTAGTGAAAAATGACTAAGTGTCGGATCAGTACCAACATGAATACACTACCAACCTTCAAAAATCCAAAAACACAACTCCCTTTGAGATGATTAAGGCATTTTTCACTGTCCCATTCTTTGACATCAATGCCAAAGATGGGGAATCCACATACTAGAAATCAAGCAAAAACTTCAAGCTACATATGTACAAAATTGCTTCTACAACTTACACAAACTTGAATATATCTGTAAAATTGGTCTTTAGTAGGCTCAAACTAGTGTCCCAACCCTTCTTGAGACTATCCAAGATAGTCATGTGACCACAAAATAGATAAGATTTCATTTCTGCTGATTCAAGGTTCTTCGGATCACTGATCGACAAAGCTTTTTCAACTTCCTTCAATGCACTCAACATTGTTTCCATCTTCAGACCAATTAGGCCTCTAAGTTCACATGTTCTTTCCACAATTCTATCATTATCATGCTTCAAAGTCTTTAACTTGTTAAGTAGGGATATAAACTAACCTTCTTGATTTCCAACAGAATCAGTTAAAGGATCAAAGGCTTCAGAAATATTAGCTAACTATTTCTCATGATCCTTAATCTTCTTCTCATTTTCCTCAGTAAATTTAGACAAAGATAAACTTAACTTATAGATCTTTCCTCCTTCAGATAGTGCACTTTGAATATTCTTCACATAGGTAGCTAATAATGATTTGTCATTACTAATCATGCACTTTACCCTATTGAAGCTTTTATCATCAAATTCTTTTTGTTGACATGAGGATGATGGGATACTTTGATCTTGACTAGGAAAATAATTGTTAGATGAAGGAGATGAAGTATCTTGATCATTAGATGGAAGGGAATATTTGGATAGGATGGAAGAATTTTTCTACTCGTAGGATGTGATGGAATCATAAGAGAGTATGGATTCATTAAATGAGGTGGACGAAGAACTTGGAAGAAATTTTTTTTCTTGAGATGGAAGAGGATTATCATGGGTGAATAATGAAAGGAGGGGATCATCATATGGTTCTTGAGAAATGGGATCTTGATCAAAGATAGGAGGGGTTTGTAGAATGTTTTGATCAAGATGTGTAGATTGAAATCAATCATTGGATGTAGAGGATATGATAGAAGAAGGTGATTGAATGGAATCATTATCTTGGGTGAAAGAATCGTGAGGTTCATTTTGAATTATGGGGGATGAAGATAAATGCATGACATGAGAGGATTGGTCAATTTTATTTGATGGCTTAGATTTGGGCTTCTCATTTAACCTTTGCAAAAATTCAAAAAGATTGAATTTGGATGATGTTGTTTTTGGAGGAGAAGAGTTTACATTCATATTTCCGTCAAATGACTTCTTAGTCATACGTGCCCCCTTGTATTTCCTTGATTTTCCTTTGGAGTGCTCATATTTGTTGGGTAAGAGTACTAAGATCATTTAAGGGATTTTTAGTCTTTTCAGGATCTTCCTTAATTTTCTCCATATTGTAGTTAGAGGGAAATTTGGCACCTTGGTTTGCCAATAAAAGAGAGTATCCTTCTTTATTTCACTCTAAGATCTTGTCCAAAATTATGTGAAACTGTGGATCTTGTTCAACTTCTTGAATCATTTCATCGATTATTTCATCATTTGAACTATTCCCAACTGGTATGAAACCTATGAAAATGATTTTCTTCCCTATCACCCATGTTTTAAAGTGGATCTCTTCTTTCATCTTCTTCTTTGTGTTTTTGGGACCTTGTGACAACAAGCATATGCTTTTGAAATGTTCTTCTAAACTTAGATCACAAGTTTGAGAAGTGCACAAATGATGATGTCTTGATCTGATAAGATGAAAATCCTATGATATGATCAAATGAAATTTCTAACTCTTAATTGTGGCTTCCAAGATGAAAGGATATCAGAATCATGTTGGGGAAGTTGAATCAATAATCAAAAACTTGTTTGAAAAGATGCACTTTTTGAGATTTGATCCTAGTCTCAAAAAATGATAAGTGTATCAAATAGGTAGTTTGTTTTCAAGGTCAGTGAATGATTTGGTTGGGATGAGTGGGATATTCAATTGAGGGTTGTGGTATTAAATTGAACTCAAGAGGCTGATTGTGATTGTGTCATTGAGATAGAACTCTTCTTTGAAAATAGGCTCGAGAATACAAAGGCTCTATAGCGTACTCGTCAGTAAATCCCCTAACAAAATTTTGGTACTTATGAAGGAGCTAGATGTTTTGACTCTCGTAAAGGAATTTTATTTGTTGCAAAGTATTTTTGTAACCTAAATGTTTCTTAGGTTTCTTGATCCTATTAGCAATCAACTTCCTAACAAACATGGTGGATTTCCAATCTCTAAGCATAGAAGATATCGGGGATGTAACTAGTCCAATGATGGTAGAAACTCAGATTTTGGTAGAAAGGTTGATTCAATCAAATTCTTAGTGCTTTCTTGGATGATCTTAATCTGATTTAACATGAGGAAAACATAGCAAACACTCTAAAAATAGTTGTTCTTTCAAGCCCTATACTAAACATCGAGTGTATGTTCAAAAATGTTTTCAAGGAAATTTTTCATAGGTTTTTGCACAGAATAGACAATTCAGGCAGACTCACTCTTAGTGCTCAAGTAGGTCATCATAATAATCAACAACCCACATCTTAGAACTACGTCGACTCACACAACCATGTCACCCTTGAAGGGGCACCCGTGTTTTTGTCTTTTCCAGGTGCATACTCAAAGTGACGGAAGTGGATATCGGATCCCCTGAGCAAATAGTCCTTGGCAGTTATATGGTGAGTGTCTTGGGGGAAGATTCTTCCCTCCCCTTACACTATGATTATTAAGATGTTCAGAAACTGACATAGTTGGCTATTACACTAGGTTCGTAGTAAGGGTTTTCATTCGGTGCAGCAATAATAAACTCCCTTAGGAGACCTCCCAACCTTTAGAACAAAGGCTTTGGGGATGGTTATCTTGCACACTACCAGAAAAAGTGGGTTTCCCCAAATTTTCTTTAAACTTTTTAGTGGGGTGGAATAGCCTAGCTTTGGCTTGAACCCACTTGGGTATTCCTCTTGGGTGAGTAATTTTTCCCACAAGAGTAGGCCCTCTAAAGGATGTAATAAAGCATTAAAATTGCATAGAATTGAAAAGGAAAGTCTGGTATTCTAATCACCCATTTAAGGGGAGAGCATAGACCTATTGCCATAGACAAAGCAATCAAAGTTCTATTTAGAGCCCAAATGACAATGATTTAATCTATGTGAAGATGTTGCTTCACAACAAGCATGGGATTCATTTTAACTGCAAAAATCAATGTGTGGCGACTATCCTAGGATTGCCTCTTTTTAAATTCCATGTCTATCTTAGGATTGGTTCATTTTAAATTGTTGTGTCTACCCTAGGGTTGCTTCTTTTTAACCAAAAAAATCTCTATCTACGGAAGGCATCAGACTCAAAAATTTGTTTAGTTACAACCTACAAGCACTAAAAGATCATACAAAAGTGCTAAAACAAATAGTCAATGCGCTAAAACAAAACCCATAAGCGCTACAAAAAACCTTAAATGCACTAAACGAAATTCTAAATGCGCTAATCTAAGAATGCAAAAAAATAATATTATTTTTTACAATTTTAAATGAAGTGAGTGAAATGGATGTGCCTTTATGTTCCCTAGATGTGCTAAAATAGTTCCTGGATGCACTTAAAGACCTGCAAAAGCACTGAAAGAAGCCTTGGATGCACTAAATAAACCCATGGATGTGCTAAAACGTGATTTTTTTCAAAAAGTCAAACTTCAGAATGCGAAAACCTTTTAGAAAACCTGCAAGTAGATGTTAAAAATGGGGCAAAAGCCCCATGGTGGGGATCAAAAATGTGTGATCAATTTTTGAGTGTGATAAATATGTAAAAAAAAAAAAATCAAACACACTGATAAAACATTATATTAAAACATAATTTAAATGAAAATAAGCGCAAACTCTTTCTTCTATCTTTGATGTCGTCCTATCGTCCTCTATCTACAGTGTTTTTGTTGATTCTAGCTGGCTCTCAAATCTTGGGCTAGGCTCAACAAATGGTCTTCCTAGAGAACGAGATCGAATATGAATGCATGCAAATGCTATGCTAAGATTAGCATGCTATGATTATTAAAATGAAAGATTACAAAATTATGAAAGCTAAAGATGATAATAACAATGCTAAGATGCTAGAATGCTAAAATGCAAGTAATCTCTAATTGAACCAATGCTTGGATTTGCAGCAGTATTTATAGAGTTTTCAAAAGCTTTTGATTGGATGATGTGATCAATGGCTGTGAAAATTCTTGGCAGATCAAACAGTTGAAGATGGATAAGACTAGAGAGAAAAATAGAAGAAAATAAAAAGCAAGATTTTTTTCTTCTTTCATGTAAAAGATAAGATGAGATCTGATAAAGATGAATTTTAAAAATCATCTTTTTGTGAGATTCAAGAAAGATTTTGAAGAAAAATAATGAATTTGTAAATTCATTATTCATTTATTGGTGAAATGAAAATTTTTTTTAATTAAGATTTGAAGAATAATGGAGGATTTCATAATTAAATAAAATATTTAATTATGATTTGAAAAGATATGAAGGATATTTAATTAAATAAAGATATTTAATTAAAGATATGAAGAGATAATATGAGATGATAAAAATCATCTTTTTAGAAGATTTTGGAAAGATTTAGAAGATTTATTAAGATGAGATGAAAGAGATTTAAGAAGATAAATAATGAATTATAAATTCAATTATTTATTTATGGAAGAGATAAGATGAGATGATAAAAAATCATCTTTTTAGAGGATTTTGGAAAGATTTAAGAAGATAAATAATGAATTATAAATTCAATTATTTATTTATGGGTGGCATGAATATTTTTCTCAATTAAATAATCATTTTTAAATTAAGATTTGAAGAATAATAAAATATTTCATAATTAAATAAAATATTTAATTATGATTTGGAAAGTGACATGTGGAATTAATTAAATAAGAATATTTAATTAATATTTGATTTAGAAGAAAAGGAATTAAATTCAATTAAATCAAAGATTTAATTAAACTTAAATGTGATAATTAATTTAAATAAACAATGATATTTATTTAATTAATTAAGTGGACTTAAGAAAGTGGTAATTAAATAAAATAAATTTATTTAATTAAAGTGGAAGAATAAAGTAGGTGAACGATATAAATAAATAAATTAAATTTATTTATATGTAGAGAAATTAAGAAATAAATTAATTAAATAATAAATATTTAATTAAATGCTAGGATTAAATGATATGACCATTTTTATGCATATACAGTGGGTTTTTCATAACTTAGTAACCCCCGACAAGAGGTTCTGAGGTCTATGTTTTTAATGACTTAGTGATGGAGCGATAAGGAGGAAGGAAGTGCTCTGAGTGGCACCCAACCATAATAATGTGGATGACAGTGATGACGATGTAGACATGTTGCATGATAGGATTGAGTAAACGATAATCCACATCCTTGTTGTAGATTATGATGCAATGACATGACGATGACATGTCTGCAGACTCCGCATATGACAAGCAAGCAACAGATTGAAGAGTGATGAGGTGACGATCTGGACTATTGGTGACTTTGGAAGTGTATATGTGGCGGTTTCCCACATGCATGTTGATAATTCAATGGATCCCATGCAAGTTCAGTGGGGTTAGCAAGGAGTAGTGGAGATTAATCCATGGTGGATGAATAATGACCATTGATGAAGATGGTGGGACCAGATAGTGGAAGGTGACATATGCCATGAACTATTGGTAGTAGTGAACTGTAGAGATTGAACGAGGAAGATCTGATGATGCCTGCAGTGTATCTGGTGGGACCCGACAAATGAAGAAGTGAAGGTGATGATGGTGAATGGTGACATGTGGCGGTATGTGATTACTAGCACATCAAGTCACATAGGTGATGGTTGCTACACAGTGCTAACAAGGATGACATGTGGACATTGGGGACCATCCACTTGATAGGAGCCAATAGTGTATGTGTCAGCATGTCCAGATGGTGAAAAGAGATTGCTCGATAGACCAACTCACATCATTGTTGACATGAGTTGTGTGGCCATGATGTGGACAATAAATGGCAACAGCCCACAATCCCCACAAAGTTTTTGTCAACCCATTCTCAGAGCTCATAGAATAGCTAGCTTTGGACATGTGTCTTGGTGGACCCCGCGTATGGAAAGTAGTGTATGAAGGAGATCAACGGTGCAGATTGAATGACAATTGATCCAACGGTGATCATCAGTTAGTGGAGATCGACGATGCATGATTAAAGGTAACTGATTTGATGGTGATTTTCTAAACATGCAAAAGTGAGAGAGGATCCTAGGATTTTGGCACAAGAGAGAAGACCAATAGCTAGAATTCAAAAGAAAATATCTACAACAACTCTTATTGATCGATAGGTAATCCAACGGTGATTGCTACAGCAAGAAAATGAAGGTGAATGTTCTTGAAGAATATTATCAACGAAGGAGATTTGAAGGATTGTTTATCAAATAGTTATGTTTTAAAGTTGTGATGATACATGACAGACACAGGATTGAGGTGACAAGGGAAATGATCAATGGCCCAAATTTAAATGAGGTATTCACAAATGGCTAACTACATGTAAACATGGTTCTACTTGTAGACTAACTTGGAAATGGAAATTTATTGGTCTAACTACCTTAGTGAAAGATGTAATGTGATTTGATGCATAGAACGGCAGACCAGATGTACATAGGAGAAAGAATTAATTGGTCCAATCGCACATGTGACCAATGTTGATGAAGATTTGATCTGTTATGTGGTGACACGGTTTACAAAAGATTTGAAGATCAAATCAGGTTGAATGAGCAGGAGAATGCATTGAATGCATATCTGATTCTATGGTTTGAAAGAGAATGAATGAAGGAAAATTCTCTATAGTGGAATTAAATGTTGGGCAGCTTGATACAAGATATGGAAATATCTAGTAAACTCTATCATATATCTTAATTATGAGCTAGACAATGATGTGTGTGGCTCAAGGTAAAGGAAGCTTGTTGAAGTTAGTATGTGAAGAAAACCATAATAGTAAGCTAAAAATGATTTGGATGGTGGAGAGAATCTAGAGGAAAATATATCTGGTCGGTGGAGAAAGAAGATAATTAGATATTGTCAAAAAAAATTATCAGTTGGTGGAGTGAGTGTGATGTAGTAAGTCTACAAGAAAGAGAGAGAAGTCTAGTAGACAGTGAATGCATTTGAAAAGTCCTAGATTGTAATATAGAACATCCTCTAGGTGTTTGCATTCATGGTGAAGAGGTGTAGTGTAACAAGATAGAACAGTGATTGTTCTATGTGTAGAGGAGAGTGCAAAGTAGGGGTGTGTTGTTGAGTGTGCAGCTTCAGTAGTAGAGTGTGAGTTGCAGTGAGTGCAACAATGTACTGAATGCAATGATGCATTATAGGTTATGTAAAACCAGTCTATGCATATATGAGATTGTAATGTTGTAAGAGGTTGTAGCCTCATTGTACTGAGTTGTAGCTCAGTTTAGGGGATTGTAGTCTCCTTGGAGTTGTAGCTCCTAAAATAGGTTGTTGTAGCATCCTTGAAGTTGTAGCTTCTAAAGTAGGGAGTTGTTGCTTCCTTGGGGTGGTAGCTCCTAAATTAGGGTGTTGAAGCATTCTTGAGTTGTAGCCCTAAACATTGTAACATAGATTTCATTTGTGATGTTGGATTTGAGTAGTAGCATTTGTCACTGTGGTTTTTCCCATCTTGGGTTTTCCACGTATATCTAGTTTTGTGGGAATGTGTATGTTGATTTTCTATTTGCATGTTTATGTTTGCATCTTTATTTTTCAATCTACACATTAAGAGTTTGAGAAATAAATCAACATAAAGTATTTGGAGCTAAGAAAGTAATCTGTGTAAAAAATTTAAGGGATAGATTTAAGTGTCTGTTGATTCACCCCCCCTCTCAGTAGATCATTGTGTTCTAACAAGGGGAGAGATAATGCGAGAGATAATGGTAAGAAAAACTTCTTTTTAATACATTTTTTATGGTTGGAAAATCCTTTTGGAAAATCAAAACCAATTTTGAAAGGGGGGGTTAAGGTTAGGAAGAAATAAGTTTTAATTCATGATCTATGGAAAAAACATTTATGGGGAATTGAATTTTTGGTGTCATTTGTATAGTACTATCATTTTTATAGTACTAACTATACTAGAAAGTTGATCTATCAGGAATTTGGCTAAGTGTTCTTTGTAGATGGTGTTGTGGTTTAGTGTGTCAGTTTTTAGGTCTGCACTTCACAAAAAGAAGAGGTATAACTTCGTGCTTTTAACCATACCATAATGACTGCTTATATAGCTATATTCAAGATCTTGAGAAGTTTTGTGAAGCATACTGGAAGATATCAATGACAGAGTTCAACTCTGTATATTGTTGTCATCTCTTTGTTCAATGTATCAATATGGGAGATTCTACATTTCCTTAAGAAGAATGTTTTGGTACTACGGTTCTAGAGTTTTTCTCACTGATGTGGGTGAAACGAGAAACTAAAGAAAGATCGAATTTGGAAGTTGTGTGTATTGGGAAGCATGTGTATGATTGGAAGTTTTGTGATTAGGCCCGATTCCTGGTTGACCTAATACATGATATGTATTGAGAAGATTAAATATGCATTGTATATGTTAGTTGGATCTAGTTTAGATCCATGCAAACCTAAAATTAAGGACATCCCATTTTCTTAGGTGTAAAGATGATTTTGAATCATGTGTGGTGCCAAAAAAATGCTATTTTGGATTGTTTTTATTTACATCTAATTAGGCTGACCTAATTGATGTATGTGGATGTATTTGGGTATATATATGAGATATTTTAGAATTGAAGAGTGTGTGGAGAATACAAGGAGTGAGCATAATTAAATATTAGGTGTGAGTAGTCTCAAATGATGTAAAAATGTGAAATCGGTGGTGAAGAGTTCAAAATCAAAGTACAGTTATTGAGCAACTGCTAAGCATAGCAGTACTCCATATTCAAAGCTTTAAAGGAATTGAAATATAGCACAAGAGAGGTGCACTTTGCATTAGTTCACACTTTGGCAGTGAGTCACCTTTTTGTATTGTACTTAACTCTGGCTGTGAGCCTTATAAGGACAGTGTGTCCTAGCAGTGAGCCCCTATAATATAGTATATTTAGATACAATATATTGTGAGCTATTCCTCATTCTAGTTTTTCCCTTTTTTAGGTTTTCCATGTAAAAATCCTAGTGTTCATGTGTTTTTTGACTTTGTGGATGATTCATTCTTTCACTCTTTATTTTAGTTAATATATTTTAGTGATTAGACAACCTATGTTCAAAATTTTAATAGAATATTGATTCAACCCCCCTTTTAAATATTCTAATTGTTCAACAGTTTAGCAAATGATATTATTTGTGTAGTAAAGGTCTCAATGGAGAAGTGGTATCTTTAAAATGTAGGGATCCAAACATGACTATAGCAAAACCTCTGAATCAGGAAGATAATAATGATCAATTATCAAGAGGCACATGTTTCTCAATAGATAGAGAGAGAGGGAGGGAGTGATATATAGAGAGATAGAGAGGGATAGGTTAAGAGATAGAGAGAGATAGGAAGATGGAGGTAGAGAGATATTGATAGAAAGAGATAGAGAGGAGCAAGATGGGGAGAGAGATCATGAGAGATGGAGTGAATAAGAGAGAGAGAGGGGGGGTAGAGAATGATATATAGAAAGAGGGAGAGGGAGAGAGAGAGAGAGAGAGAGAGAGAGAGGGAGGGAGAGATGGGATAGAAAGGAGAGAGAGATATATAACTTGGGAAAGATAGAGGGGGTGAGAAAGAGATAAATATATAAAGAGGGAGAGATGGAAGGAGAGATGAAGAGGGAGAGGGATAAATAGAGATAGATAGAGAGAAAGGTGGAGAGATCACTTTCTATAAATATATAGGAAGTGATATATAAAGAGACTCGGTAGAGAGACAAATGTATATATTGAGAGAGAACAAGAGAGATGGAGTGAATAAGAGAGGGATAGAGATATAAAGTTATAGATAGAGAGGGAGAGGGGGAGATAGGAAGATAGAGATATACATTTTTATGTATGGTTTTATGTGATTTCTAGGTGTCATTTCCTTATAATTGTAATTTTAAATATTTTAATTGTTTTTTACAAAATTAATATATATTTTATTTAATCATTATTATATATTATATTTTATATAATGTAAATTTAATTATAAAATAATATTGTATTTACATTTATTTTATTTATTATATTATATAATAGTGAGTGAGTGCAATAAATATCATCCAGATAATTATAATATTACGTTTTATATATATTTATTTTTATTTATCATTTAATTATATATTTTATATTATTTCTATTATAATTATATTTATTATTTTGTATTATATATTATCTAATTTCATCTAATATATATAGTGATGATATTATTTTAAAGTAATATATAATTATTTTATTTATTATATTTTATAATAGTGAGTGAGTGTAATAATCATCATCAATATAATTCATATTTATTTTTATTTATTTATTTTAAATATATTAGTATTATAAATATATTTCTTATTCTATATTAAATATAATATATTTTATTTAATGTAATCTATTATATATATATATATATTTGATATTTTTAAAAATTAATCTATACAAATTTAGAAGAATTAATTAGAGAGGTGGTTAACCATGTAACAATCCGAATTTTTCTTTAATTATAGCTTAATGTAATATATTTATTATAATTATATTTAAAATGTAATTTACACTTTATATAATACAAACTAAATTATATATAATATATTTATACTTGTTATTGTATATACTATTATGTATATAAAGTATATTAATATTATTATATATGATATTTTATAATAAAATATATATAATATTATTATTTATTTATTATTGTACATAATATTATAATATATAAATAATATAATATATCATATTATGTTCTTTGATAATTTATAATAAATAATTATAATATAATATGTTATTAATAACTATTATTTATATAATTATTAATATATGAATAAATAAGAATAAAAAGTTCTAAAAATTAAGGATCTCCCCAATGGCCGACTCCCATTCTCCTGTGTTGCACTTTACTTCAGGTTTCTTAGGCCCCATTCCATCTGTTGGCCATTCTGGTGGTGGAAGGAAGGCTTTTTGTGCAGACACAAGGAATTGCAACTTTGCCCATGCCTTGACGGGTAAAACCAGGGCATCCGTAAATAAGGAGTGGTGCTCTAACGGGGGTTTAGGGCATGATCAATGTTCCTTTGCCACTGCTAACACCGTTGGAATACGGCGATCTCATTTCTCAAGCTGCTCACATCTACAGAATGAGCGAGCAAGCAATGGCCTGTGGCTAGGGCATCATCTGTTTGTCGAGTCTAGTGACGGGGTCCCCTATTCGGATCCACCACATGCCACATACAATGCATTTGGCACCCCTGCGAAGCTTATTCTGCATATCCCTATTTGCCTCTCATCAACAACACCAGAAGTGTGTCTAGACGGTTTGGCATTGGATAGGGAGGGTTTTTTGTCCAATCATGCTTTGATATCCCAGTTTACAAAGACTTGGTCGAAACTATGTGATCTGCATGCGTGGGTTTCAGACAAATGGAAGTCTTTCATGGAAGATGAAATCAGTATTTTCCCCTATGCGAAGGGGTTCTTCATTTTGGAATTTGAATCAAAGGAAGACAAGGAGTTGGAGTTAGAAAATGGCCCCTAGTTCTACGAAGGTGATTTTCTTTGCATGAAACCATGGTTTCCCAAATTTGATCCACGCATAGAAATTTTTACTACTGCTTTTTTATGGGTAAGACTTCCATATCTCCCTATTCAATTTTGGGAATTAGATTGTTTGAGGGATATTGGAAATAGCTTGGGAAAGTATCATTGCTCTTCTAAGGAAACCATCAACTATCAAAATTCTACTTGTGCTTGCATTTGTGTTGAAATGGATTTTTCTAATGGTCTTCCTACTAAGATTTTGCTGAAGGTGGGTAATAGATGTAGGAGGCAACCGATTGATTATGAAAAATTAGCTTTCAAATGTAGGAAATGTTTCTCAATGGAACACTTATCATCCCAATGTTAGAAGGATCGTGTTGTGGGGAACTTCAAACCATCTTGGTGGATTGGGGGTGAATCTCAGCATTATATCATTCCCCCCAATCCACCCAAAGACTTTGTACATCCTTCAATCTCTCCAAAGAAAAGCTCTCCTTCCTCCCCTCCCCCTCGCGTGGAGTGCATTTTGGATTCACCTACAAAAACTGCAAACTATACAATTCTCTCTAAAGGTAGTGAAGGATCTGTGATAGTGGCTGCAAGAGCTTGAGGCGATGCTCTATCTGGTCAAAATAGCTTTGTTCCCCCTGAAACTGAACAAGAATGGACAGAGGTGAAAAAGAAGAAACATTCTTCAGCAAAACCTAAGCATCCAATGACATTAAGGTCCTCTAAGAAAGAGGATTTTTTTGTAATTTGAGGTCGTAAAAAGGGTCTGAAACATGTAATTTGGTGCTTTAAATTAATACAAAGAGTGCTATACTCTCTAATAGCGATTTTCCAATATATATATATATATATGAATAAATATATTATATATAATAGTAATTTATAATATAATTATTAATAGTATATTTAATATTATGTTATTAAAAATATAATATACTTATTATAAAATTATATATATTAATATTGTAGTTATTAATGTCCCCATCCATGAAATTATCTCGAAAAAGTTGAGCTTGTAGAAATATTCAAGGGATTAATGTCCTACCTCACTCCATTTATGCCTAATGTGAAATTTGCATGTGCCCACATGTAGATTGCGTAGGAGAGACAAACCATTTGCATTCATTTGTTCCTTCACTCAACTACCATTTTCAAGGATATTAAATTATAGTAGTCAAATTTGGATATTAAATTATAGCAGTCAAATTTAGAATAAATTTGCGACAATGACTTGGCAAGCAAGAATATGACCGCCTATCTACATTTAGGAAGTCATTAAAACACTTTTCCCTTTCGTGAAAAGCCCATAATTTGTCTTCATACATATGTACATATATGTATAAGACCAGACGTTGGGGATTGGAACCCGACAAAGCATGAGAGGAGGAAAAATAGTGAGCAGCAAAATAGCAAGGAGAAACATGGAGAGCAAGAAAATGGTGAAAACAAATGACTCAGATCAATGTAATGGTCTTGCATCCTTTCTAGATCAAGTAGAATCGTCAATTTAAAGATTTTATGAAGACACCCCAAAAAATTCTCCAACAACTTTTTATCTCTATCTCTCTCTTATTCACTCCATCTCTCTTGTTCTCTCTCAATATATGCATTTGTCTCTCTATTGAGTCTCAACAGTTGAAACTCCTTAAAACATGCAAAATCTTCATATCGACGTCTCATTTTTAGGCAAGAGGTATGCAAGACCATATGGATCATCTTGTTCATTCATTTTTCAATGGTTTTTTTAATACACACTGATTTGAATGCATGTCAATAAATATCATTTATCGTTGTCCATGACATTAATGTCATTGCTACTCTCAAGAAATATCTTTTCACCACAATTTGGAATCCTTGATTGCAAGACCATCTAGATCATCTTGTTTGTTCATTTTTCAATGGTTTTTTTTTCATATATACTGATTTGAATATATGTCAGTAAATACCCTTTATCGCATCCACAACATTAATGTCATTACTGCTCTAAAGAAATATCTTCTTTCCGTATTTTCGAATCCTTGATTTTCACCCTCCAACTCGAATCCTTGATTTTCACCCTCCAACTGTAATAGAAAATATACATGCGAGAGAGAAATGCTCATAGAATTGAATTACTTAATGACTTTTTTTGATAAATTATTATTTTTTATTGTTATCGGGTTTCCTATGATGTAGGGAACTTTGGCATGCCTTAATCAAAGTCCCATTAGAATACAAATTCACCCACATTATCTATGCAAATTAATTGCTACATCATAAATAAATTGTTTAACTTATTAATCGAGGTAAATTAATAAAATTTTATTACAAATAAATTATTAAATTTTTTTTTGTTTTGCTAGTTAAATCGTTGCTAAGGAGCAACAACCCATTTATTAATCATTAAAAAGAATATTACAAATATAGGTTTTCCCTCACAAACCAAATACAAGTTTCCCTTGACTACAGACTTGCACACATCCCCCATTTCCATTGGAAGATATTACATTACATTAGAATCGCCCAGATACTAGTCCCCCAAATACCACCAACAATACAAGTAGAAAACAAATGCATATAACCCAACACCAGCCATATATTTACACCAATTCTCCACATTTAGAATGGAGGTTGAGGTGAATGTTAAATTTTACCTCATTCTTCTTCCTTCTCCTCTACACCTTCATCCAGTCTTCCTCTAACATGCCACCTCCCATTTCCTCTTCTTCTATGTGAAGGATCAACCGAGGCCTCAAGATCTGCAAGTATTCCTTTTTGGCCCTAGTTTCTTTTCTTTGGGGCAATGGTGGGGGTTTTTCCAATTGAGGGAGCATCACCTTCAATAGTGTTGTTCACCACTATAGAGGATGAAACCACCGCCTTTGGAGTTGCATCCACCCCCAAGCATTGAGGGGAACTTTGCTTATCCACAAAACCCAAGGTCGCTACACTTGTCGCTTGATCAACCACCATTACACTTGATTTTGGTTCCTTAACTTTCAAGCGTTTCTTTCAACCTGATGGGGGAGAAGCCTCCTTCCCCACCAAATTTGGCAATGCCATGTGAGTGTCATCCTTGCCTGTATGGGTGTCATCAAAGATTTTAACTTCCCTGTACGACTCTTCTTGCTCTACCGAATAATACTGAGGGGAAATGTCTTTCCACCATGTGGCTTGGCTATCACATCTTTGCTTTGCACATTGAGCAGCAATATGTCCAGTGTTGAAGCACTTGCGACAATGAAATGGCAAACCCTCATAATCTATGAACTGCTTCTAGCATCCATCTATAGTTTTTAGAGATAACTCAATCGATAGTGCCTTGGTTGTGTCCATCTCCACCAGAATGCGAGAGTAGGTTGTGTGCATGTAGTTTGATGAGTTTTCATCCACCCCCAAGAACCTCCCCAATGTGTTGTCAATGGCTTCAAAACACAAATCGAACCAGAATTGTAGTGGGAGGTTCGACAATCTTACCTAGGTTGGAGTGGCATCAAAAGACTCAGTAAGAGGATTGAAAGAGGGGTGCCATAGTTTTAGCATAAGTAGATGTTGATCCAAGCTCCATGGGTAATCACACAGGATTGTATTCCTATCTCAAACATTGTCAAAAAGGACCACCAAAAAACCCTGAGCACAAGGATAGATCTCCACATCACTATCCAAAACAGGGCGCCATGTTTCGGTAATCCACTGATGCAGTTTAGCGAGGCTCGGCCATAATCCTTTGAATCTTCCGACAAGGCCTAGCTCAACAAAACAAGCCTCGTTTTCGATCACCACCTTGCAGGTTTCATCATCCAATACCACCGTTGGGGAGGTGGGGGCACATTGAAGGGGTCGAAAGGAAAGTTTTCCTATTGCATTACCCTCTTCTCTAGTCATCGTTGCCCTCATCGCAGCTCCAACGATAGGCGGAACCCCATTTCCACAAGCATCTCCTCCATTTGGCATCCAACCATCATTGCACACCTGCTTTGGATGCCCTAGCACCTGCTGGAGATGTTTTCCTTCTGTAGCCGCACGCTCGTGACCCCCACCTCCATTTCTTTCCCCCATCGCCATGGCACAGAGGGAAGGTTATCAGGCCTGCAATCATCCAGTCGCCCACCATGAAACCTCCGCGTGAAACCATCAATGGAAGCCTTACCCGCTGAGGCAGTCATCACCGAAAAAACGCAGAGCGCCGAAATAGAAGAATAATCATAAATATATTTATATATAATATAATATAATATTGTTTATTATATTTCTATTTAAAAATTATTCATTAATTTAATAAGCTTACTTTATTATTAGTTTTATTTATTTCAAATTATTATTTTAATAACAATTAGATTTTATATATATTGACTTTGTATTTTTTTTAATTTAGATTTAAATTTTGAATTATTTATATCTAAAATGTCAAATTGTAATAATCAATAAAAGATATTAGAAGTAGTTCAACTTATAATTATTTTTATTCTACTAAAATAATAGAATAATTATGTTATAAACTTTTATCTTAATTTAGAACATAATTATTTAATTTATTTTAGATATTTTATAATTTTTTACAATATTATATATTTATATTCTTAAGTTTTTTATAAGAATTTTATTATGTTTATTATTAATTATTTTATAATTATAGAAATAATACTTATTTTAGTTAATAATTAAATTTGTAAAGAATGTAGAGATAGAAAAACAAATCTACAGTTAATTTTATAATATTATATATCTCTATCTTCTCTCCTCTCACTATTCTCTCCCTCCCTCTCTATCTATTTATATAAATTTATCTTCCTATATCTCTCTCT
>VDFB02046912.1:0-12595 GCA_007258455.2 Sequoia sempervirens | reverse complement strand
GACAAAGCAGCCCTCAAGGCTGAAATCAGACAGCTTCGTCAGTACATTTCTAGTCTTGTGCACAGACCAGAAGCCATTAACACACTCCCACCGATGCTTGAGCCACCAGCAGAGCAAAGTCAGCTCAATCATTTAGTTGCATATGGCAAGCGTTTGGAGGAATGGGAGGAGGACTTCGTTGCTAGAGGCCGTACTATGCTTACAGAGTTATATCAGTTGCGGTACAATGCACGAGAGCTCCGTATTCGTCTTCAGGATGAGGAACGGGATATGGCTATCAACAAACCCAGGGATGAAATTTTGATTGCTCACCTGAGTTTGGCTTACGACACAGCCACGGATGCAGAGGACAGAGAGGCTATCTACTCTTGGAAGACACAGTTGGTTTTCAGAGCAAAGATAGAAGACAGTTTAGCATCAGAGTTGGCTGAGAGTAGAGAGCACGTCACTAGTGCACTCCGGTTTGTGAGGACTCTTGTATCTCGCTTACCGTGCCGTTATCAGATTGAGGGTGGTGCCTACGTGGAGCTTACAGATGTTCAGTCAGAACTCCAGGCACTCATTCACCATTTTCAGTGGGGATACGTTGGCTGTAAGGTTACTCAGCTTACAACATGTCGAGACTGATGAAGCAACAAGAGAGCGAAGGGAACTTCAGTCTCGATCACAAAATGAGAGGACATGCCGCATCTAATAGCATTCGTCGAGACTCATCGCTCCAGACGTGATACAACAATCTATTGAGGGGTTGATTTTCGAGATCACACTTAGTGACTTCAGTTCCCACCTCTCAGGATAGACATCACACACACGAGTTGAACTGGATGTTACCCTTTTCAGTTAACTCGGAGTTGTCATTACATGCATATCTATTCTGAGATTCGCCTTGTTTACTTGGAGTTTATTTAGGGTTTTCGTTAACTGATGATAGTCTTCCAGTTAACTTGCTTTCAATAAGGACGTGCATGCTCGCACAATTGTCCATTTTTAGATTAGATGTTTCAGTTAAACTGAGGGTAGTTGCCCAGTTAACTGTATAGTTTACTTAATTAGGGTTTGGCACATTGCTTGCATGCATTGCAGGAACTATAGATAACACAAGGTGATTTTAGGGTTCCCTACACCTTGATGTATATAAATAAGAGCTTACGCTCATTTGTAAATAACTTTTGCTTGAGAGAGAAATATATGCTGTGCCCACCTTGCCCTCAATATTGCTCTTTTTCGTATTTGTTCATGTGTCTTCACTATTGCAATTGATTGTTATACCACATAGGGTTTCGAAAGATTGTGATGCTGAATTCTTTCCATAGATTAGATATATCTGTTTGAACATCTTTATCATTGAAATCAATTGTTATACCACCTAGGGTTCCAAAAGATTAAGGTGATAAGGCTGTTTTGTGTTAATTTACCATTGTGATCGATCGTTATACCACCTAGGGTTTCGAGAAGTTGCAGCGATAAATCTGTTTTGTGAATCTTTATCAATATAATTGAAGGTTATACCACCTAGGGTTTCGTGAGATTATAAAGATAAAGGCTGTTTTGTGAAGGCTTTGCTGATTCGATCAAGTGTTATACCACCTAGGGTTTCATAAGATCGTCTTGGTAAATTCTTAAATCTGTTGTGCCCAATAAGTTGGTTTAGATTGAGATGATAGTTGTGCCCACCTTGCCTTCAAGTAGAGAGTCTAAACCCGCTTATCGTCAGATAGTCAAACCTTGCTCCGTTTCCTCTTGCTCTGTTTTCCTGAGGAGATTGGATAGATATAAGTTGTAGTTTAGTTGATTTGCAAAACCAGAGAAAACTCAGCTGCAACGTAAAAGTTCTTTCAAGAAAGTCTTGTGCCTCTAGCAGCTGAAACAAAAAGACAGGAAGTAGTTTTAGCTTATTTTTCCTTTGCAAAGTATATTTGTCAAAGTACATCGAGGGAGCTTCCCCTCCATAATTCGAAGAGCACTCATTGCGTAGTGTGCATAGGCTGTTCATAACAACTTGTACTCCAGAGGTGTTAGTTGTTACGCCAACAATTGGCATTTTTGTTTAAATGTTATTTATTCTATAAGTTTAACATTTTTTGTAAAAACGTCCTTCCTTCCATACTAAATCCGTTGCATTTCATTCGCCATTGCCTCCATTTTAGTAATCATTTGTATATATGCATTTGTCATTGCTAGCTTCTAAATAATGCGTTTTGTTTTCACTTCATATGTCTCCATTCATTTCATTTCATACGCCTTTACTAGAAACGTTTTTATAAAACGTGTTTTCCTTTTCACCCTTCAAAACACGTTCTTATGTATTTCATTTGTTGAAACCCTTCATACACAAAAACGTGTTTTGTTTTCATTTCATAACCTTCTTTTAAAATGCATTTTTCACTATCTTGGCTGAAAACATTTATTCCTTATTTATTTGCCCATTTCATACATTTTCAGCTGAGAACTTGAAACACGTTTTTCTGTATTTCAAATTACATTTGCCTTTATCTTTCATTCCATTCGACCTTCATCTCATTTTATTTCATATTCATAACCTTTCATAATCCCATTTCCATTCTCTTGAAAAGAAGAAAAAGAAATTAAAAATGATGTTTTTAGAAACAAATTGGGTTTTTGTTCATCCATTACAAGTTGGAAATTTCAATATAGAATACAAGTTAAAAGTTGTGAAAAGTAACTTGCATAAGCTCTTCAAAATCCCGAAATGTTCTTTTACTTGCAATGTCTTCCCAAAATCCCGAAATGCACTATTCACTTGCAGCTGGCCTTCAAAATCCCGAAATGCCTTTAAAGTGCCTTAAAATCGGACTTTTTGTCCTTGACTGCAAATGCAAGCTAAAGGTTGTGACGTGCACTTTTCAAAGTTGCAATCTAACTTTCTCATTTTTCATGAAAAGCACATGTCCTTTTCACTTGTAATCCGCCTCCAAAAACCTGAAATGAGTTATAATGCTCATTTTCTGCCCTCAAACAGCCAAAACACCATTCTGAGTTTGAACCTTCGCCATGTCTACGCCTGTAAATGCTGATGACATCTTAACCTTATGGAACTTTCATCGCAGCCTTGCAAATTCTTGTTCGATGACAGAGGAACCTACTTCTCCACCGAACAAAAAGATGAAGTACAAATACGACAAGTACCAAAATGAAATTCCTCCTCATGTTGTCTCGAACATTGAAGAAATCAGAGACACGGAGATTGGACATGTTGATATGTCCGAGTTTTTGGAGAGAGCTAAGAAGTCAACTTCTCATCATATGCAGTTGTTGTTGCGAAGTCATATTCATTTGGTTTCCTCTTTTCCTGTTGCTGCCCTAGAGCCAGACTTCGTCCTTGCGTATGCAGCTCACTTTGATAGAGAATCCAGAACCATTAAAGATGATGATGGGAATGTGGTCATAAGACTTGATTCAAAAACCATTCATAGGATTTTCAAAGTTCCAGACTCACCCATGTATTCAAATATTTCAATGAAGAGCGCTCTAGATCATTATGAACAGAAGAAGGAAGATTGTAAACAGCACATCAATACCAAATGGCTTTTGAAGCGTCAGACTTGTGTGTCTCGGTTGCCCAAGTTGTATCGATCTAACTTCAAAGAAGAAATCAATGATATAATCACTCTCTTGAGCAGAATTATGGGGTTGAAATTCTCCAATGTCTTTGAAAAGTGGATGTACAAATTCATAGTGGTGATTAGGAAGGCACAACACCCAATCTTCTGGGGTGAAATAATTAGTGATAGTTTATGTGAGCAGCTTGCACAAGTTCCTACCACGCTCACTTTCTATATGAATTCCTATCTGGTTTACATAGCAGCTTCATTGAGGCAATTTCCAGGCCTTTCTACCGTTGGAGATAGATCTCTTGTCCCAGTTTGGGAGTACTATGATCAGCTGCCTTTGATACCAAGCAGGATTCATTACAGAAGAGTCCAAGGCGCATTCTTTGGTCACTTCATGTGCCTTTTTGACAAAACCTTGCAGAACAACAAAGTATCAGATGCTGCTTGGAAAAAAGTCAATGAATATGGTTGTCTTTTTCTTCAGTTTCCTACTTTTACCTACATGAGAGTTGGCTGTTTTGAAGATCAGCCATTCATGCTACCAAGGTATCCAACTGATAAAATCATTCTAATGGAGCTGGCAAGACAGTTGATGGCAGTGCATGCACAACAAGCTGTGCAACATAAAACTGGAGTGAGTATCTCGTCTCATAAACCATTACAGATTGGGAGATATTCTTTGACAAGTACCTCAAAGGCAAAAGCTATGGAAACTGAGATTCAGGAGATCAAGTTAAAAAGATTCAAGGCAAGGACAGATTTTGATTACAGAGGAATGAAGGACAAGATAAAGAGGGCCTTCACTCATGTGCATCGCCTTGAAGATATTTGGGCAAATCTCCGAACAGAGAAGGATATCTATAAAATGGACTATTGCAGGCTTACAGTTGAGCAGGTTATTGATTTTAATCTGACCTTGATTCCAGAAGGAGTAATTGATGATGGGCTGATTTTAGATCCAGAATATGAAGAACAAAGAGTTGCTGACGCTTCTATTCTAGCAATACAATGGTCTAATAAAGAATCAGTTTCTATCTTCAACAGATTTCAGTCAATCTTGGCAAATACTAACTCTTGGCTCAAGAGTATAGGCGTTAAAACTATAAAAATCAAAGTTAATAATGAAGATGATTCAGCTGGACCTGTTGGATTGAAATCAGAAGTCAGAGACAAGTCTAAGGAAGGTGCCTCTTCTTCAGGAACGAGGATTAAGCTGAGAGTCAACCGTGCTGTAGAACAACCTTTGGAGGAACCAACACTGAAAGGGAAGGAGATTAGAGAGACGCAGATCCAAATCATTGATCAGCGAGAAGGAGAAGTTCTTCAGTCTCCTACTACTCTAAGTATAATGTCTCCTCATATTGATGTTGGACCAGTATTAGTATTGTCTCCGATGTCTCAATTTGATAGTGATGTTGATTCCTTTTCAATAGTTTATGTTCCTCCTATCGAAGCTGCTCTTCATACATCAACTTCATCAATAATGACTGCCTCTATAGAGAACATACATAATAATCTGGAGAATGTTTTTGATGCCAATCCGATGTATCCAATTACATCACAGATAACACTTCCTGAAATAGATACATCTGCTGCAAGTTTTGATTGTTTCATGACTAATGTTGATCACAATGCGCCATCCAATCAAACTTTTGTTGCGATTCAAACTGAGACATCTCCAAGAGTAACAACCGTAACTCAAAATGAATCTGTTGCTGTTTCAAATACGGTTGTTGTTTCAAATGCAGACACATTGGATCTTCCTCCATGGCTGAGATCGGTCACTCTAAAGAGAAAGAAACAGGCAATCTCTCCAGATGTATTCAATTTCCAGCAGTTAAAGAGATCAAAACCAAAAGTTGCAAAGAAGGCTAAAACCGTTTCACGGGTAGTTGTGGATAACAACAGAATGAAGTATGCAGAGATAGTTGAACCCCTTGCAGACAAGTCACTAGAAGAGATGCAAGTATCTGATTATAAATTCACAAGGGTGGATTTAGGTAAGCAAACACATGCTGGTATGATGCAAGACGCTCAAAATTCAGTAACTGTTTTAACACATAGTTACAATGAACTTTTGGCAAAGAAGGAAAAGCTGAAAGAAGAGAATTCACAGCTCATCTCAGTCATTCAGAAGATTGCCAACTCTTCAGAGAAAATTAATCCATTGACTTCCTTCACTTCTGAAGAATCAGTCAAGCAATTGGAGAAAATTGCGCAAAAAGCCAAAGCAGTTGATTCTTGAGTAACACAGCTGATTGATCAAAGCATACCAATGATTGAAAAGACATTACAAGTTCTAAACAATGTCAGAATAGCAAAAATAAAGTTCAATCAAACTTTGGAAGCTTTTAAGCAAAGTTTGGATTCACTTGGAAAAGATTTGAAAATTTGGCATGAGATAGATCAAATCAAGTTACAAATTCTATGCAACAATTCAATTCTACCAAACACAGAAAAATACATAGAATTTGAAGAACTCATGACAAATAAATCATTGGTTATTCAAGACCTTATTAAAGATGTCCAAGCTACACTTGAAATGAGTGATGAAGTTCAGCAAGACATCTTTTCTAGCTTTGAGAAAATCCCTTGCAGAATATTGAATCATGAAGGAGAATTACTTGCAGTTGATATGGTCACTACAGAAATGGCAGCAAACCTTCGTCAAGAGCTGGAATCAGAACAGTTCACCATGGATTCGATTCACAAGTTTGTTAATCATTGAATGATCCTTGATAAAATGCAAACTGTTTATGAAGAGCATAGACTAGCAACGATAAGATATTTTGATGTAATCTTGAAGACTGTTGCGGTTGCCAAGAACACACTAGGCCCCGATCCAAATGAGTTGCAAGAAATTATCAGCAGATTTCAATCTTTCAAAGCTAGGATTGAAATAAAATAAAAATTTTTATCTTTATGCATTTTGTTTTCGACAAACTACATGTAAAAACAAATTTTGTAATCGCAAGTGTTTCTTTCACTTGCAGTTTTGTAAATTGTAATTACATGTAATCAAGTTACAAGTCAAATTACAATTCCTATTGTAATTTGGAATAAGTCAATTACAAGTAGTTGGTGGTTGAGAGAATTTCTCAAATTAGTTAGGATCCTCCCACCTTTTTCTCATGACCTCTCTCCTATAAATACTTGAAAAGGCCCTTTGTAAATATATCTTTTTAGCAAGCAAGAAATTCTGCAGAAATTTGTACTCATAAAGACTTTGAGCTTTATAGTTGTAAGTTGATCCTTTTCAAATAATATCAAAGAGTTGCAGATTTCAAACTTTGTGTTGAATTCTCACTTTGTGTCCATTGTGTTCTTATGTCATTTTGGAGCATTACTTTATGATTATTTGAAGATTGTAGAAGATTGCTAGGGAGAGTTTCAATTAAAATGTTTTCAGACTTTGTGTTGTAAATATTGAAGATTGAATTTATAATTTAGAAATTAAGAAGAATTGCAAGTCTTTGTGCCCATAATGATTCACATTCATAGTAGTTAATAGATACATCATACTTGCAAACTTTGTGCTGTTTTATGTTGTATATTATCGTTAGAATTATCTTTTAAAAGGGTAGATAGGATTACAGATTTTCAAGACTTTGCGCTTGAGATTATATTCTTGTCCCGAAGAAAGTGACGGAAGTCTTTGAGCTTTCAGGAAACTTCATTTCCTTTCTACTAAATTTATTGCAAGCTGCTGTTAAAGTTTATTTAAAAGTTCATATTACCTTTCTGAAAAGAGAAAAGAGTTTAATCTTTCTTGAAATAAGAGGAAAGATTGATGTTCCATCCATATTTGTTTTAGTTAAGTTAGATAGGGGGAGCCTTCCCTTAAATAGGAGAGTTTAACTCACACACTGTGTTGAAATCACCATTTTGTCAAATCTCCCAAGTTTACAAAATATTCAACCAACAATATCAATGATCCACCTGATACTTATGAGTTTCTCAAGTCCAAAATTAAGTTAATATAGACAGTTGATCATTCTGACTTCATATATTAAATTTCAAATGTCATGAGGCAGGAAATTTATGAAGTTTGCCTCTATTATATATAGACCAGTTCTTGATTGTTATCATATTCAATATTATTTGTATCATTCTGCACCATATCTTGTCAATTTTGATTAATAAACAGGTAAGACCTTGACATTGACTCAGAGGCTTGAAATGAGCATCTTCCTGTCATTTTCAGGTTCTTTTATTTCTTTTATTAAAGTTGTACTAGTGGTTTATCCATAATATCTAAAACTGAAAGAAATTATTCAGCAAGAGAGAGTTATGAATAGTATTTACAGGTAAGCCCGAGGTGGACCAAACTGATCCACATTAACAGCAGGATAGAGCACACTTGGATTGATTCCTTTTGCATGCAGAGATTTAAATGTCTTAGCAAAAACGGATGCAGTGAACTTACTGTTTACCAGAATAAGATCTGCCATCCCTGCATAGTTTGTAAACCATATCCAAACTGAGAAACTAAGCACATAAAGGATATTAAATTGTTAGAAGATAGAAACAGATACGTGGTATTAAAACTCAAAGCTATTATGGTACAACAAAACAAATTGAATAAACAGTTAAAAGACAAACCAGTCGAAGCTTCTTCAAGCATATCAATAGGCATGCGATACAATCTCCTTAACATAGTTGAGTGTTGTGCCAGCAATAAATCTGGAAAATGACAATAGAATATAACCTGCAGTAGCTTTATGATCAGTAAAGTACTAATCATAGAAAAAAATTTAAATAAACCATCCATTGCTGGTTGAAGCAATTTTTACAAGAGATTAGCAATTTCTGGGACACATTAAACTTACACTCACAATGCATGGCCTACCTTTGAAGATTTGAGTTTTAGAACAGGAATTACAGCAGACACTTGATCTGTTAGCACAACATCAAATGAAGGCCACAACAGCACCATACAAATTGCAACAAAGATACATCGAATATAGGCACATATGGCATGGAATCTGTAGAAAATGTGTCGAGGTAAAAAGTTGCCATACACTGTGACAGGGAAAGATCCTGCACATGGTCAAAGTCTCAGTTTAACATCACAAATAAACAATGACAACAAAAGTCACTAGGAAATAAATAATAAAGGAAACAAAAAATATTAATGCCCACAAGTGGTAAGAGTAAAACAATGGGACTCAAAAGCACATCCAATTGCAATATAATTGTATTAAGGTAGAAATGAACCTTAAAAGCTGAAAAATGTGGCTAAGACTAAAGTTAAAACAGTCCAACCATCAAAAGAACAGTAAGATGGCATGAAAGTTGAAACAAGATGGATAAATCCTAACCACAGAGTATAAGTACAAACATGAATACCAAAAAGTGGCACCGAACTCCATGTTAAGTAAAGGAAATGAAATCAATGAAGATCAAAGATGAAGACCAAGGAAGGAAAATAGCATAGTTATATTTCTATATCAATACTCAGTGCAGAAGAAGAAGAATTGGCATCATCATCATCGACCACCACCACAGGACGAGGGTGAGGAGGTTCAGCTGGATAATCCTAGGAGGAAACATGAAAATTTCCCTAGGGCCTCTCCTAACATCGAAGGGCCTGTAAGTCTCCAAAGTTGGAGAGAAAATTGGTCATACACACAGCCTCCATATCCCAGCCTGCTGGCCATGCAAACAAGAAGTTGAACTATGATTCCAAGTAGAAATGGATCTGCAAGAACTCACCTCACAACACCAACAACATCAATGTCTAGCAAAACCCAAGGAGACAACCCTCTCTGAAGAACAACATAAAAAGTAGAGGTTATGTCATGTTTAGAATTTGAATTTGTGAAGACATTGTAATAGAGATTACTATTGAGAATGAAATTATACAGTTTTGCAATTAATCGAAGACTAGTGCATGGGAGTGACTCCCCTACAAGCTTCGGCTGTTTTAATTCTTGGTTTATAACCAGATCAAAGCTCTATTGCATGTTTCTAGAAGAAGGTTTCTCTCAATTTTGTTTCCTTTCTCCCATCAACAATTTATATTTTAGAATTTTATAGACAGATTTCTTTTCCACAATTTTACAATTTCAGTTCAAATTTCAAAACAGAGAGTTTTAGAATTTATCTAGGTTCAAACCTAATGTACTTAGTGATTAAGAATAACTGCATGCATGTGACTAATTCTTACCATAATGGCTTGCTCTCCCATAACATGTGTAGAAAAGGACCTTAATAATGCCCATGATATTTAAAATTCATCAATTGTGATAATGATTAGTTATAACTTATAAACGGTCAATTTGAGAGAAATAAACATCATAGAATATATGTAATAACTATCACACCCCTAGAAGGATGGCACTCCTGAACAGCTCCTATTGCTCCACCCAAACTCTAGCCACTTCTAGTTTGGCCAAGGATTTGGGTCCTCACAAGTTTTTGTATACTCCTACAGTTCTTCCATCTATGTTGCCTTCTACAGGTTCAGAAATGATTTTCTCAAGCACTCTCAAGGATCCAAGCATCTCCAATGGTGGTGATGATGGTGCACATGGATCACAGGCTCACTCCCCTAAATTTTTTGGGTCCTTCAAAGATGCTAAAATTGTGAGAGTTAATGGCTCAAATTCTAGTCCCTCTTTCAATGATGTGACACTTGGTTCAACAACCTTTACTTTTATTAAGCCCTTGGCGGGTGTAGGTGTTAATGGCTCAAAAGATCAGAAAAAATCATTTGTCTTTTGGTAAAGCTTACTCATTGACAGTTTTTGGTTTTGATGGGGAGCTCTCCAAAAAACCCTCTTTGAAAGCTTCACAGATTAGGACTCAGTTGAGGATGAAGGGGCCACAGGTTTCAAGAGGGATCAGTCACACTCAACAATCTCTTATCTTGGAATTTGGTGAAGAAGTAACGAAAGGTGAGAAATTTTTGTTGTGTATGGTTTGATGGGCTGCTTCAACCACCTCTGGCCACATCTTCAAGATCTAAAGTGGTTATCAAACAACTAGCAACCATTCATGGAGGATAATCTAGAAATTTACCCCTGTTTGAATTTGTCAAAGATCAGGATTCTATTATGTTCGATTATTTCTTGTTTTGGGATTGACACACTCTCATGCTAAAACCATGGCATCCAGCTTTCAATCCCTCCACAGAATCTTTTAGTGTCTTGCTAATCTAGGTTTGCCTTTGAAATCTCCCATTGCAATTTTGGCTAGACTCTTGCTTCGAAGCTTTCAACAACTCATTACATAAATTTATGGCTACAAACAAGGATATTTCAGCATTTTCAAACACAACTTATGCTCAAATTCTAGTAGATTTAGATATCTCCAAGGATCTTCCTAAATACATTACCTTGAAAGTTGCAGTTAGATCTTGGGTTCAACTCTTGGACTACGAATGGCTGCTATTTCATTGTCAGAGATGTTATGATACGGGACACGTTGTTATTGATTGCCCTATCAGCAAACACAAGCCAATTGGTCATGCCATGTGGAAAAATGCTATCCTACACCATCTCTCAATCAAAGCAACAAAATCAGCCCCAGGGCCATCTTCAGACTCATCTCAAGATCAAAAAGATAATGTGTTGATAACAACTCCTCAAGAGGAGGTACCCTCCCAACACTATTCTCCCAAGCAGATGGAAGTTCATGAAAGCCGATCTCACTAGGTATCAAATGCCTCCCAATTATCAATCAAGGATTCAAGAAATGATAATGGAATTTGGACTCCATTGCAGAAGTGTACAAAAACACACATCAGGTAGGAATCTACTTTGCATCATATGCTTCTCCATTCATGACGACACGGAAGGGAAAGATTCAAACAATGTAGTTGATCAAGTATGTTGGGTCCCAAAACCTCTACTCCACTTTCTAGAATGAAACTTCACTCACAAGGCCAAGGTTGTCGTCATGCAAGCAAAATCAGCTCATCAACCTAACATGGAGGGTTAAAGGTCAGCTCTACGAGAGTGGGTTATCTCTCCTTCGCTTCAAGCTGAACTTAGACTTAAAAGGGTGTTCCTAGGGGTATACCCTGATGGGTATTTGAATCAAACAAATGAACAACCAAAAACAACTACAACCAAACCCAATCGCAATCTTAACCCCAAATACTATCACTAGGTTAAGAGAGACTAGTTGTATAAAACAACTATATAGCTGATAAAAATGTGCCATTGTAACCCACATGAAATGAATTCATTTGAGGCTCACTGAAGATAGTTTCCCTGATTATATTATGAGGTCATGAATGCACAAAACTAATCCTACTCCTATACTACTAATTTATTCTTCTGCTTTGAGATGTGAGATTGGTGTATGGTCTCAAACCGGTGCCTGTTCTTTGGGCAACAGAGTCACAATACATTGGAAGAGAACAAACTACAACTAAAAGAAGATTGAGCTATTTATTGGCATACAACACAAACTGTGGATTTTATGGTAGAACATATTTATTAATCCATAACAGAACTACACATATCCACATATAATACGAGAAAGATAATTACAAATCTTGCAATATTTTCAAAGTGTTGTTACACTCATCTAACTCAGTATTACATACTTGTCAGCAATTGTGACAAGGGAAAGTCTCCAACTATGACTCAGAAACTTTCCTAGATATATACCTATTGCCTTGGAGATATTCTACAACAAAATCCACCTGCGATGATGGTATTATTTGAAACAATTTTGGCTAGAAATTGCTTAAATTAACAAAGGAGATGATTACATTAAATAGAGGAGGTAGATCACTGTAGACATTTAAAATGTCTAACTACCTCACCTACAAACTACTGTAGCAACAGTAGTATTGACCATTAATAAAAGAAGAATATAATATTCTAACACCCTCCCTTAATGGTCAATCGTCTAACTAGCTTACAGAAAACAATTTGCAGGTCATTTGGTCACAAATTCTTCAGAACACTCTGCTGCTATGGAGACCCTCCCTGGATCTGCAAAATGTTGATGACCAAGAGTACCAAAAAGAGAGAAGGTTGCCCCTTCTTTAGAATGCTTTGCAACAA
>VDFB02046911.1:270516-413774 GCA_007258455.2 Sequoia sempervirens | reverse complement strand
AATATGCTCTTTCTTTAAATTTTGTTCTTTATTCCATGGATATTTTGTTGGATAAAGGATTTGTTAAACATACTGCAAATCGCTTCTTTCCACCTTTCATCCTTATCATCTCATCGCTAGATGTTTCCTTTTATCATGACAGCCTATTTGTTTAGTCGGCCACTATAGCTGGCATTTTTTCAAGGAATATTTGAATTCTTCTCTTATGATTTCATCTTTTCTCTCCATCAAACGAATTGGTTTCATATGCCATTCTCTGCTTGATTCTCTACTCAAATCTGATAGTGTCAAAATTGATTCGGTGGATTCTTTCTTCAGTCTTGATTTTTCTCTATGCAATTCTAGCCATGTTCTTCTCAAATACATTGAGGAAGATATGCATCTTTGAGTTGTTTCAGTACTTGCTTTGTTTGATGGTGCTAGATCCCGTAGAAGAATATGATACTGGATAAAAGAAGGGTATAATACACAATAAATTCAAACAGGTAACCAAGAATTTATAGAATAATTAGATAATATGCAAATAATAATTTTATGTATTTAAAAATTATTTTCATGTGAACTAAAATTCTAGGAAATTTTTATAATATCTATGGTCTAAAGTGATAAATCTTTAAACAACTATTTTGATGATAAATTTAAGATTCTAACTAGACTTAAGACAACTCTAATAAACATAATAGTCTCCAACAATGTTTCCCCACCCCATCTATATTTTCTTAGGACAATTTTACTTAAGACAATTTCACTCATAAGTGTTTGATATGAAATGACTTTCAAGGATTAGCTTGATTTTAGTGCACCTTATATAAAGTTAAATATTAACATTCATTGATGAATAGATGAATAGCATGTAGATTCTCTAAACAATGGTATTGTATATTACTTAAAGTTCTTAAGAAAACATAGTATCACATTATGAATATTTCAGCTTGGTGAAATTATAGTCATAAATCTATGAGGGGTTGAGAAAATATTGGAAATACATCAAATGCAATAAATACGTGGATGTAAACTATGATTAGAAGGATTTTCAAATATAAATTAGCTAAAATGCATCTAGATCTTTATTTTGAATTATGTGATTCGTAGATAGTTAATTTTTTTTTATGTTTTAACATATTTAATTAATAAAATTAGTACTTCAAAACAATTGACCATGTTTTCTTTCAAAAATATTTTAGAGATATTTACATTTATCTACTTAACAACTTCCTTACTTTAATTGCAATTATCTTTAATGAAATATTTAAATGTTTTTAAGTCCCTTCACTTCTTAGTTTTTTCCATTTATTGAATGTAATTTTAAATGGTATATGTTAAAAAATTCTTTCATTCCTTTAATTTTTCACTTACATTGATATGCAATTTTTTATATACCAAAATACTCTTTCATTTCTTTAATTATTCCTTTCATTTAAATATAATTTTAATTAGTATACAATTATAATTTTAACTCATTTCATTTCATTAGCTTTTCCCTTGAATGTAATTGTAATTTGTATATGTTAATGTAGAATCATAAATTGTCACCCTTAACAATTTCACATTAGGTTTAGCTCCCCTCTATGTTCTCGGACCCAATTGTGCTTTTAAATTTCCCATTTTATGACAATCTTTGGAAAATTAGAGTTGAATTGCAAAAATATCAATTAATAATTCTTTATTGACACTCAAAGCCCCAAAATAGGGTTGGATTAGGGAATTCATGCCCTTGTCTAGCTTGTTTTGGCCCCAATTCAAATATGTCAGTGTCAACATTTTAACATTTAGAAATTTGAATTTACTTGTCGGTGTTGGAAATCAATTTATAGGAAATTAGAGAAATGCATATAAATACAAGTATTTATTACCATTTGTAATCTTATTGTGGGCCAATTGGGATCATAATTGAGCATCCTAAAAGTAGTCAAGTGCAAAATTAATAAAATTATTGCAACATTATTCAATCAAGCATCATATTAGCAATGTATTGAGTTTTCATATGATTTTATTTATGTTTCATGTCCATCTTTTGTGAGCACTAACATTTGTAGGACTTCAAACCAAGAATCCAATTATCCTTGAAGGTGATGAGTATAATGAATTCAATCTATCAAGGAATATGAATCTGAATAGTAAGTTGCAATGTAATTATCAATTTATCACTTATTTATCCATTTTTTTCTACCCAACTGAGGTTAAGCACTTTTTTACATCATCATAGTCATTGTGGAGGTAGAAATACCAAAATAGGGTTTTACTTAGGGAAGACCCTATACGACACAACTCTTTTTTCCCTCTTCCTTGTGAGCAGGTTATAGATTTGAAGAAAAATGGGAAATGATTGAAGACCTAATTACTCATTCAAGCATTCAAGACTTACAAGTCAATGAATTAGGAAAAGTGAAACTTATCAATGATTGACAAAGTTTCAACATTGAGCATATGATGTAAGAGCATCCAGTGGTGTAGGGGAAATTTTGCATCACCAAAAAAATATTTTTCCTTATTTTATTTAGTTGTTTTGAGTCCCATGATAGCACTTAAGGGGTGTAAGACAGCCAGAAGTCAAAAAAGGAAAAAATTGGTCACTTACTAATTTTTAGCAAGTCGGCCTAAATAAGCTCATATGGACTTGAAAATTTATCCAAAGGAGCGGAACTAAAAAACATTTCTGAGGATGAAAGAATCATCTCCATACCCTATATGGTTTGGTAGATATTAAAGTTTTCGTCTCGAGAAATTTCTCCAATGTAGCTTCAAATTCAAATTTGAAAACCTTAGAAGCCCTAAAACAACTCAAAAAGTGAAAAAATGATCTTTGACAGTTTCTATGTTGTAGATCTCTTCAAGAGCTTTCCAACGATATATTATAATAGAAAATCAAACACCAAAATCAAAATTTATGGCCCCACAAAGCCACCCCACTAAAAAGTGAATTTCATTAAAATATTTTCCTAGGAAAGAAATTATCAAATAGTGAGACTTTTGGCGCCAAAAAGAGGGAAAGTTACACTTTCTAGAAAATTCTAGGGAAATTATTAGGTGAAATAAAAGGGTTAAGTGGAGGTTGCATAAGGTGACTCCATTAGTGTATATTGTGGCTTCAAATAATAGATTTTCTTTCAGAGTTGATTTTATTGTAATGAATCAAGCCCATGAGGTTGCAACATTGTAATTTTTGAATTTGTAATTTCATTTTTTGAAAATAATTGAGTGAGTTATTTTTTATCTTGCATCTTCTGTTTTAGTATCTATTGTTGTGTTTTGTGTGTGTATCAAGTGGTGTGGCCCTCATCAAGTGGTATTAGAGTGGGTTTTCCTGAGTGTGTAAAAAAATTGCCAAACTTGAGTCAGTTTGCACTAGGACTTGTGGTTGTGAGTTTATGGAATGTGGTCAAAATTACTCCATGAAGAAACTGTGGTGGTAGAAGAAATTTTATTGTACCAAAAGATGGTTTTAGAGCCCTATAGAGAAAATTTCAAGCACTACAAGATGAGTTGTGTCGAGGGTTGGAGCCAAGAAGAGGGGATGAAAGTGAAGATGAAGCTAAAAATGAGGAACAATTCGAAGGAAAACATGCAGTAGATCCAAAGAAAGTCGGATTATTTAAGGCCATCTCTAAGGTTGGGAAAAGGCCAAAGATTTATGTTTATACATTTTCTAGAAATATTAACCCATACGAGTTATTGATTGGATCAATGATATGGAGTACTTTGAGTATGAGCAGGTGGAAGATCCTGAGAGGGTCAAATTTGCAAAGACCAAGCTAAAGGGTCATGAAAATATTTGGTGGAAAGAGGTACAACTAGAAATAAATTGAAGAGGAAAAGATAAAATAGCCAGATGGGACCAGATGGTGGAAAAATTAAAAAGATAGTTCATTCTTGTGGACTATGAGCTAGATTTTTTGAAGAAGATGCAAGGGTTGAAACAAGTGAGAAATTCTATCAAGGAGTATATAGAAGAATTCTATTGTGTTCAAATTAGAACAAGCCATTCTGAGGCCAACAAGGAAAAAGTTGCACGTTACATAAATGTGTTGAAGTTGAGTATTCTAGAAAATTTGGGTCTAGTAAGAATTTCTATCATTGAAGATGCATATCAATTTTCTTGAAGGTAGAAAAGAAGTTAAATAGATGATTTGAAAGCAAGCAAAGAGGTGGCTTGGGTTGTGGTGGAAAGACTAGTGGATGGTCATATCGAAGTAGAAATGAACATCAAAAGAAGGGTGAAGGATCTAGTAGCATCCAAACCCATAAAGGAGATAACACCTATTGTCCTTGTGATCAAAATAATGGAGATGAAAGAGGAAGAGGAAGATCTGGACAAGGATCGAGAGGAGGCTTTTGTGGAACATGTTTCTAGTATGGAGAAGAAGGACATAGAGCCTATGAGTGTCCTCAACATCAAAGAAGGAGTAATAGAAGAATTGATGGTAATGCATGAGTTTCACATGTAGATGAAGATGTTGAGTCTTCACATTCTGAGGATGCAGAAAGAGGAGAGGTTCTTGTTACTAGAAGATCCTTGTTGAATGAGGAGAAAGAACCAACTTAAAGGAATAATTTATTTCACACCATATGTAAGTGTGAAGGTAAAGTTTGAAATGTTATTATTGATGGAGGCAGTACTGATAACCTTGTTTCAAAAGAGATGGTTAGTGAGTTGTGGTTGGAGAGAAGAAGGTATCTGAATCCATACTGGATTGCTTGGTTGTAGAAGGACCATAAAACTTTGGTAACTAAACAATGTCTAGTAAATTTCAAGATTGGAAATTACCATGATAAGGTATTGTGTGATATTATTCCTATGCATATTTTTCATGTGTTGTTAAGTAGACTATGGAAGTTTCATCAATAAGTGATGCATGATGGACATGCTAGCACCTATTCCTTGACAAAGGATGGAGTTCACCATAAGTTGAAACCCCTAAGGGAGGAAAAATAAAAGGTATGCGATAATGCAAGAATTTGTTTGGTTGATGCAAGAAAGTTCCTAGAAGGTATGAAGCATGAGCATATGTTTTTTTCATTGATCCCTAGAGTTGACAAAGAAGATACTAATGAGATACCTGTGGAGTTTTCAAAAAAATTGAATGAGTTCCAAGCTATTGTTTCTAATAATGTACCTGAAGGTTTTCTACAGTAAGAAATATTAGTCATCAAATGGACCTGATTCCTGGAGCCAATTTGTTGAATAAGGTAGCTCATCATATGACTCTAGTAGAGAGTGAAGAGTTAAACAAAAAATTGCAAGAGTTGTTGTAGAAGGGATTGATCAAAGAGAGTTTGAGTCCATGTGCAGTACCTACAATACTAGCACCAATTAAGGATGGGGAATGTCAGATGTGTATAGATTCTAGAGCCATCAACAAGATCACCATCAAGTATAGATTTCCCTTGCCAAAAATGGATGACATTATGGATTGTTTGAGAGGAGTTGAGTACTTCACAAAGATACATTTGAAGAGTGAATATCACCATATCTGAATTAGAGAAGGAGATGAATGGAAAACAACTTTCAAAACCAAGGAGGGTTTGTATGAGTGGTTAGTAATGCCTTTTGGGCTAACCAATGCACCAAACACATTTATATAGCTTATGAATGAGGTATTGAAAGAATTTTTAGGAAAATTTGTTATTGTTTATTTGGATGATATTTTTATTTTTAGTAAGACATTGGAGGAGCACCTGATGCATATCCAAAGAGGTTTTGAGAAGCTAAGGGAGGAGAACTTGTTGATTAATTTGAAGAAATATATTTTTGTGAAGAGAGAGTTAGTGTATCTGGGATTTTTTGTCTCAAAAGAGGGTCTTAAAGTGGATCCAAAGAAGGTGAGTGCTATCATTGAATGGCCTACCCTAAGGAGTATTACAGAGGTAAGGTCATTTCATGGTCTAGCAAGTTTTTATAGAAAGTTTATTAAGAATTTTAGTAGTATTTGTGCAACTCTAACTGAAGTAATGAGAGGGGATAGAAAGGATTTTAAATGTTCTATAGAAGTAGCAAAGAGTTTTGATATGTTGAAGAAGAAAGACATAGAGAAACCTATTTTGGCACTTCCAAATTTCAATAACATCTTTTAAGGTAAATTGTGATGCTAGTGGCACTGCAATAGGAGTTGTTTTGAGTCAAGGTAAGCCTGTTGCCTATTTTAGTGAGAAGTTGAATGATGCTAAAAAGAAATATTTTTCTATGATCAGGAGTTTTATGCTATAGTTTAGGATTTAAAGAAATGAAGACACTATTTGTTTCCAAAAGAATTTTTTATATATTGACCACCAGGCTTTGTAGTATCTTAATAGTCAAGGAAAGTTAAAACAAAGGCACTTAAAATGGGTTGAGTTTTTGCAGAGTTATACTTTTATTTTGAAGAATAAGAGTGAAAGGTCAAATAGAGTTGTAGATGCCTTGAGTAGAAGGAAAAATTTGTTGATAGAGATGAATATAGAGGTTGTTGGGTTCAATGAACTCGAGAGTTTATATCCTGAAGATCCAGACTTTGTAGAAGCTTGGAAGGCTTGCAACTTGGAACCTATTACATTGGATAGGACAAGATGGTTGGATTTATTAATCTAAGAGGATATGTTGTTTAGAGGAGGCCAATTGTGCATTCCAAGGAGTTTTGTGAGAGAGAATCTAATCAAGGAGAAGCATAGTGGAGGACTGGCTAGACATTTTGGTCAAGATAAGACCATTGCTCTTGTTATTGAGAATTATTACTAGCCACAATTACAACAAGATGTGAATAATTTTGTACAAAGTTGTAGATTATGTCAGGTGGAAAAATGAACAAGTCAAAATATTGGATTGTATCAGCCATTTCCTGTGCCTAAGAGGCCATGGGAGGACATTAGCATGGATTTTCTTCTTGGCCTACCAAGGACACAAAGAGGGCATGATTCCATATTTGTGGTGGTGGATAGATTTTCAAAGATTACACATTTCATTTCCTATCATAAGACTAGTGATGTCGTTCATATTGTAGAGTTGTTTTTCAAAGAGGTAGTGAGACTACATGGTCTACCAAAGAGTATAGTTTCAGATAGAGATACCAAATTTGTTGGTTATTTTTGGAGGACATTATGGAAGAATTTGAAGAAAGATTTGAAGTTCAGTTCTGCACACCATCCATAAACAGATGGAAAAACAAAGGTCGTGAATAGGATTTTGGGTAACCTACTGAGATGCTTAGTAGGAGACAAACCCAAAGGATGGGATTTGATTTTACCACAGGCAGAGTTTTCTTATAATAATTTTGTCAATAGGATCATTGCTAAATCACCATTCTAGATTGTGTATGGGATTAGTCCAAGAACTGCTTCTAAATTAAGGAAGATGGATAAGGGGGAGAAGAGTAGTGTCGAGGCTAAAGATTTTGCTGAGCACCTAAAGGATTTGCATGAAGAGGTGAAGAAACATATGAATAAGATGAACTCACAATATAGGGCTAAGGAATATTAGAAAAGGAGATATAAGGAGTTCTAGGTAGGAGATGAATTCATGGTTCATTTATGAAAGGAGAGGTTTCTAGTTGGTACATACAATGTAAGTTAAAGATGAAGAAATTTGGACTGTGCAAGATCTCAAAGAAGAATGATTCAGGAAATACTTATGAGGTAGAGTTGCCTAGTGGAATAAACATTTCTCATGTATTCAACATTTATGATTTGACAAAGTATCATGAAGGTGATATAGATGATGGGTTTATAAAAGAACAGTGGAAAATTCCAACACCTACTTCAGAGAAGGAAGAGATAGACAATCAGAAGTCAAAAAAGGAAAAAATTGGTCACTTACTATTTTTAGTAAGTTAGCCTAAATAGGCTCATATGGACTTGGAAATTTAGCCCAAGGAGCATAATTGAAAAAAAAATTTATGGTGAAAGAATCTTCTCAATACTGTTGATCATGATGTTAGTCACACACCAACAATGCAAATAATTCCTCATAGATAGACCAAGGGAACCAATCTTTAATTGAAAGATTGAACCAGGACAACCTAAATCTTCAGGCTGACTTAGCTTAATCCTAAGGCTCATTTAAGTCAGGTCTTGACCATACTAGGTTTGCATTAGGGTTCATTGTGATAATTTTGTTAATCATGAGGGGTAAACAATAATTTTTTATTCTCAAAGGAATCATAAGGTTTGGTGAAAGATATTCTTGATCTGATCATCAGACAATTTCAAGAAATCAACAAATATGCAATAATATTTCATGAATTTAAAAAAACTTTGATCATTTAAGTAGATTTACCTTTAAGCATTCAACAATATTATGGAAACAAAAGATTTTCAATAAAATTTCCATTCATTCATCTCTTTTTTGGAACATTTTCTAGAATTTAAACATCTATTCTAAAACAAAGCATCAAAAAAATACTTGAAAAGTAAAATTACTCCCGAGTATTATCCACACATGCCCCAAGAATTAACCAAATCAAAGCAAACCACACTATACTTCACCAGATTGCTTCATAGCTGGGCATAGAATGATGTGAGATTTTAAAGAAAGGGGAGGTTTATTTCAAAAACTAGATAATTTTTCCATGCACCCTTAAAAGGAATGACATATAGTCTTGTCCAGCTGAACAAACAACCAGCTACAAAAGATTTCATACCAAGTGATAGCTTTCAAATTAGCTTTGAGATTGATCATTTTTTATGTGCATACAAGTTTTTAATCCGAAATGATTCAGAAAATAGGAAAAGAGAACAAAACTTAAAGAAGTTTTGGCTCTTCCAACAGCCACAAATTCTGAACTTAAAAATAAAAGTAAAGCATTAAAATTTTTATAAGAACAAGGCCCCAAAAGTTTAAACTTAAGTCTATCAAAGGGAATCATAAACAAAAAATCAAAAGGTAGCACGTGGTAGTCACGAGTTGTAATTGTAATCTTCTAGACAAAGTTAAAGCTTTGAATTCTTCATCAACATTAAGCTTCAACTCCAAGCTCTAGTATTCAAACACTCTGCATAAAACAAGGCCATTGGTATTCTCCAACTTTCGAGATAAGACACCTCCACTAGGATTGGGAACAACCTACAAAATTCATTTTAGCAACATCTCCTTACACTAACCTCCACTATTTGATATCTGGTTATTCATTGCCTTACATCTTACTCTAGGCTCTATAACTCTTCTTCACCTTTCTTCAATTGGTACTCCTAGAAGGAAGCTAATACCTGATACATTTTCTCTTTTGAAATTCCTTCTATCACCTTCTAGCTGTATTTGAGCTTGGTATAATCTTTTGATATTTTGAGGATATTTTCGTTCCTCTACATCTTCTTTATTTGATACTTGGCCATGGTGTTCTGGAACTATATAATTTCATCAATGGCTTCCTGATTTAGCGAATGAACAAGGTCTTTATTCACCTTTACAAGCCATTCCTTGAAATATTTTACTTCTTTACCATCCTGTCCTAGCATCCATGGATCACAATCCTGTCGTGTTAACATTTCAATGAAACCTTGATCCTTGTTGATCAATTTACTACATTTTTTAATGACTTTCTTGAATCCTTCCACATTATATTTTAAGGTTCCACCTTCCAAATTTACCTATTTATTCCATTTTACACACATCAGAACCTCCTATTCCATGATTATCTTTTCACTTATCAATTCTAGGACATTTTTCTGGATGAGATCTGTTAAATCTCACCTTTTAGCATCAACCTATTCCTAGTGGAATGTGCATTCTCCTTCTAATCTTTTATACTTTTGACACAAACAATACGCCTCTTTATACTTCCCAATTGCATTTGTGATCAATTCCTCTCATTTCCTTACCAAGTACTCCATCCATTCTTCAAACACACTCATTTTATGGCATAACGATGTAATAGAATCTACCTGTTCTTGTGACATGAGTATTGGATTATGAGGCAATTCGGCCTGTGCTTGAAAAGATTGGGCCGATGATATTATAAAATTTTCCAAATGGGAAATCCGTTCTTTCAACTCTCTTTTCTTTTGTTTACTTTTTTGCACCCTAGCACTAGTAGTTTCTAAATTCATTTTTATTTCTTCTAATTCTTGCTCCCAGGATGAATGTCGAACATTGATACTTGTCACCCTGTACTCCTTAGGCATTATCTCATGTTTACTTTTATCTACTACCAAAGTAGTTATATGGAGTGTTCTTCCTCCATCTACATTCTTTTGCATGACATGTCTTGTTTTATCTCTTTTCCTAGGCTTAGAATTTTCCACTTCTTGCATTAGACTTCTGAGATCAAGAGGCACTAATTCCACTTCCAATGGGGAAGCCAATTCCCTGACCAAGTAATCAGGTTCATCTTCATTGTACTCTGCCTCTATGACATTTCTTTGCTCCTAGTTTTCAATACCCTCGGGTACTTCTTCTCTTACATTTTCAACTCCACCTGTCACATTCTTCGGGATCAGAACATTTTTAGCATTCAATAGCATAGATTCTAGATTACAGAGATTCAACATTGTCTCTTCATTTCCAAGACTTATATTTTCCTATCCAACCATGTGTTCAGTATCATTCTTTAGGGAATCAATTTCTTCATGTCTTGTTACATTAGGATTCTCTTCATTCCTCACCCAACCATCCAAAATTTGTGAAGGTTCTATATTTTCAACTTCAACATGGTCTTATTTAATCTTTTCAAAAACCTACGGTTCTTCAACATCATTTTCACCATCCCCTAGTGGAAGCTAGGAATCAATTGTATCTTCAATAATTACATCATCAATGGGAACCTATCTTGTAGTTTTCCCTATTTCCTTTTTAACAAGTATTTTAGGGTGTCTCACCTTGGGGGCAAGTGTTCCTCTTATAAATTCTTCTTCTTCAACATCTATAGGAATTGACCTTGTATCTGGTATTTCTTCTACCATTGCTTGTACCATGGGCTTCTCCTTAGATTTTTTCTCTTTTACTCATTCCATCATGGCACCCAATTTTTCCATTTGTTCCCTGATTTGATCTTCATTTAGTTTAGAGATCTCATCTAGAGCCACAAGATTTTTTCCTAGTGTTTGTTTTACTACAACTATATTGATTGAAGGGGGGAAGTAAACAATACTACAACTCTTTGGGATGCAGACATTGTCTAAGCACAAGTATTTTTTTTCATTCTCACCTCTTCATCAGTCATAGGGTGGGTCTTATGCTTTGTCATAGAAGAATATGTCGCTCTAGGCTTCACTGTCACTTTGACCTTACTTGGTCCAGTTTCTTTATGTTGGCTAGTCAGCTAGCTAACACCAATGAAACTCTTTGACTTGAGGAATCAAGAGATCTCTCCTCAATATGCACAACTATATCTACCTTGCTAGGTTTTCTTTTCTTCTTAGTAGGATCTTCATACTTGGACTCACCTTCTTCTATCTACTTCTTTGTATTGAGTGAGTATGTGGGCCAAACTCCAAATTTTCTTAAAGTTTTACAATAATCATCAATCCATTATTGAGTATGCACCAAAATTTGTTCATAAATTTCCTCAATGGTCATTATTTCTCTACTTTCATAATTTGGATCTAGAATAGGTTCATCATAGACCTTGGTTCAATTATAAACCAGATTCAAATCCTCTCCATTATCTTCATCCAATTGATCTAGAATGTCATGGAGCTTTACAATTCGTACTGATTGTAATGATATCCTTTGATATGATCTTTTCCTTACTTTGTGCTCATCATCACAATTATGATAGAAATATTCTAGATGATGAACATGGGCATGCGTATTGGCTATCCCCTTGGAAATATTCCCTTCTTGATCATATTTAATTCTTTGGAGTGTAAATAACTCCAATTTGTACATCTTTAATTCTTCTTCACACAAATCAGCCGCTTCAGCTACATTCCACTTATAATTTCCCATTATGATAGGAAATTTGACATAACTTCTTTTTTGTGCCATGCTAAAAAGAGCATGGGATGAATTCATCAGTGTTACCAATTCCAATAGTAACAAATTTTTAGTCAGGTACCTAGTAAACATGAAAGGATATCCTTCAAACCCTTCCACCTTGATGTAGGTGAAAGTGGGAAATTGAATGTACTAGCCTCCAACTTGATTAATAATATTTTATGCTTCCAGAGATAACTGTTTAGCCTTGTCGCCCTCCATTATTCTTACCAGATTCATGGAAAACACATCACTCACTCTCTAATAATGCTCCCTATACTCATGGATAGTAATTTGGGGTAAATGAGCATATATTAGGCAATTCCCTATTTATCTGCCTAGGGTACCAACTCTATTCAACCCTTTCTTATTTTCCCTTAGGGTGTAGGAATAAATCACATATGAGGACATATAAAACCATCTTGACTATGGAAATTCCTTCATTTGATCATGTAGCCTATCACTCATAAAACTTCTCTAATGTATCTGCAAAGGTCCTTCTATTAATTTGGCTATAATCATGAACATCTATGGTTTGAACTTACTAGCATCTCTAAGTCTAGCTATCCTACTTAACATAGTTATAACATCTAGAATATCTAGGTTGAACATACATTTTAGAATTGGCTTCATTTGCTTTGTAATTTTCTCTTGTGTACTCATAATTTTCCTACTATGCTCTTTAGTGCTCAGGTAGGTTTTAGCCTTTGTTCTCACATTTACTGAGTTCATCTAAGTAAATGTCAGGATCCCAAATGTATATACTATTCCTTTTACAGAGAGATCAACATAGATTCTTCCCTCCTTTTCAACATCTCTCTTATCTAGGTTGTAACAATTCAAAGACTGCATAACCAGTTTAGGGGCCTCCATTGTTGATGGAAACCCTCTTAC
Source organism: Sequoia sempervirens (assembly GCA_007258455.2). Classification (NCBI taxonomy): domain Eukaryota; kingdom Viridiplantae; phylum Streptophyta; class Pinopsida; order Cupressales; family Cupressaceae; genus Sequoia; species Sequoia sempervirens. The sequence goes on along the minus strand of VDFB02046911.1, from coordinate 400,999 downwards.
TAAATGTAACCTACTTGTTATAACATTCTTTGTACACCGAGAGGCATTCTCTTACCAGGATCGTGTGATGAATTTGACATCAAAAAACCATCTTGGATGGGTATCAGTAACTATCCCACATACTGGTACAACTTGTGAAGTAAAATATTAAAATTCATTTACTAGCCTTGATTCAGAAGTACTCATTTTCACCTGTGTCCTACATTTTTTCACAAATAGGGTTAAATTTAACCAGTTATCTTCAACAATTCATAAAAATTCCAATCTTCCATTTGGTTAAATTCATTTCAAAACAATCAATATTTCTATTACCAGAGGAAATACCATTATCTCAAGACATACATGCATAAAAGATTAGCAAAATTTTGGTTATCCAAAACATACCTAGTTTCGCTATTTTTTTTTTTCAGAATGCAACTTTGAAACCCTTAGTAGTTGTGTTCTTGGTTTCTTGAGGTTTACCTTTCTTTGTGTGTTGCAATACGAGTCTTGATCTCTCAATGTCCAAGTGCAAATCAACAATATGGCACAAGGTAAAGTGTTGTAAAATTAATTGCATGCTCTAGGTGGTTCCAAGTACATGTGTGTAGTTTGCCACCTTCATTAATTACCTATTACAATGCATTAATTTTATCGAATAAAGGTGCAATCATAGAAAATTAGGGTTCAAATCACAAACACCTTGGTTCCTGCATAGACCCACCTTACATGGCACTTTGATTCTTATGAGGAAAATGCTTTACAAGGTAAATCCTCTTTGGATATGTGACCGTTGATGATCACAAGATTTGAATCATCTGGTATCAGACCTTTGAAAGATTACCAAGAATAGGGGCATTTACCCATTGGGTTCATGAAAATCAGGCACAAAGAGAGGAACTGGGAATTGGGTTCGAGCAGGACCAAAAAAAATGATTTAAACATGTTTACAACAGAACCTCTGGTTTCTAACCTTCGACCAAAGAAATAAAAAGAAACCATCAAATTAACCAATAAAGAAAAAGGACTCACATGCACAAAGATGATTTATCCACTGGGTGGGAAACTTGGACCAGTCAAAGATACAATATCCTTGGCACAACCACATCAACTCTAGTACTCCAAGGTCTAAAAATTTGATAAAACTTAGAAAATAAAACCGCAACACTCTAAATCTGGGAAAGACAGAGAATTTGGCAATGACTAGGTAGGCTGAAATAGAACTTGAATTTTACCATTTCCTCCAAAAGTAGCACACCAAAGCAAGAAAAATAAAAGGAAAGAAAAGAAAGGTAGCAAAAAAAGGGGGTCCACATTTTTCCAAGGAGAAAAATAGGGCATGTTGTGAGACCACACAACAAATACCCTATTTGGGAGATATTAAAGTTTTTGTCCCGATAAATTTCTCCAATGCAACTTCAAATTCAAATTTGAAAACCTTAGAAGCCTCAAAATAGCTTGAAAATAGGATGAAACAATCTTTGATGGTTTTAGCATTGTAGATCTCTTCAAGAGCTTTCCAATGATATATTATAATAACAAATTTGACACCCAGATAAAAAGCAATGGCATGAACATGCCCCAATAAAAAGCGAATTTCATTAAAATATCTTCCTAGGCAATAAATCAAACAGTGAGACTTTTGGTGCCAAAACAAAAGGGAAAGTTACACTTTATAGAACAATCTAGGGTGGTTGTTGGGTGAAATAAAAGGGTTAAGTGGAGGATGTAGAAGGTGGATCCATTAGTGAAGATTGTGGCTTTGAATAATAGATTTTCTTTTAGAGTTGATTTTATTTTAATGAATCAAGCCCATGAGGTTGTAGCATTGTAATTTTTAAACCTATAAATTCATTTTCTAAAAATAATTGAAAGTGATTTATTTTCTATCATGCATCTTCTTTTTTTGTATTTATTGTTGTGTTTTGTGTGGGTATCAGGCGGTGTAGCCCTCATTAGTATAGACAGGAAGAGCATACAAAAAGAGACCATCTCAAATCACAAATCTACTTTTGAAGGTTTGCATTATCATGTCTAGGGAAAGACTGCCCCTATCCATCCAAATAAAGCTCAAATTTACATGCCAAATTCCTCTATCTGCACTTTGTTTCTAGTTTTCCTAAAATCATAGCAGTTTGTTACACTTTCATATTTGACCTAGGTACATATTAAAATTATCAAATTAATTCAATCAATATTAAATTCCTAAGTATCAAATTATTCCCCCAAACAAAGAACCAAAACCCTAAGCCACAATTCAAACTCTTCCATTGAGATTAGTATCCAAGTAGGTGTTGTGATAATTTTTGTTTCCTTCCATTATAATGTAGGAGAAAGTGTGACTTAGACCCTAGATCCCTTCTTCCCACATCATGATTAGAAATTTTGAAAATATCTCTTTCCTAGTTAGTTAGACAACCTAAATATTATTTGAATAAAAAAAACAAGTAGCATTTAGTATCAATTGTGCGCCTAGCTCAAGTTTATAGGTAATATTGTCATGCTTTGAGTTATTACATATAGAACCTAACACAACTGCAACAACAATGTTTGCATCATCATCCATATAAATCACCTTGGAAAAATAAGGGATATCATATTTATTTAAATCTAGATGTGTAATATCACTTGGATCAATAGCTATAATAATTATTGAAATGGATCAAATGACACTAGAATAAACTTACAAAACCACCATGTTTCTTTAGAATTTAATATAAATTTTATTTTGATTTTTATTTATTAATTAATTAAGAGAATTATTTTACAAAACCATGTGAATAGGAGTTTCATTACTTGGTTCAAATGGTGATGTTATTTTATAGGACTAGACATTAGATGAAAAGATAAAATAAGTAATGGTCATACACACCAGTTACTTTAAATGCATCCATTTATGGCTACAAGTTATAGAGGAACAATTTGGGAAAAGGGGGCCCTAAAAAGGTTTGTGTATCATCATAAATAGTTCACATCAAACCTATCTTAGAAAATATAACTAAATATATATTACAACTTGATCTCACTTGGAAGTAGCGTATGTAGGCATTCTGGGAAACAAATGATGTTCCACGTACACAGGCATTTGGGGATGGGGCTTAAGGTGTGTGGAAAATGGATTATATTAGCTTAATTAATATTATAAAATAAAATTTTCAAGAGAATCATTTGATTAAGGGAATAAGAAAAATGCATTATTTGTATATCTGAAAGAATCAAACCAACATATTTTCTTGACTTCTTGAGGATTTAGTCCAAATTTTGTGGAAATTTTCAATATTTTATTTTATATTATATACTCCTAAATATGGTGACCTTAATATACTCTCAATAGGGGAGTCTAGTCATTAGGGAGTGACTCAAGACCTGAATGGTCTTGAGGAGTTTATGTCATGCCCCGCCGTGCGAACCCCAAAGGAACTAATAACAACGGAACAATTTTTTTTTTTAAAAGAATATAATAACATACTGAAGTATTATAACATAACAATGTATTATGAGGCACAACTAGTTCCAATGGGGTACACGAAGTGACATGACTACACTAACCCATAGCAACGATAACAAGATAACAATAATTAAACAATTACATAAATCTATTCATTTCCACTTCATCAATTAAAATATCTATTAAACAACAACCATATTCATAACATATGTACATATGACAACGAAAGATACTATAAGATATGAAGCATTTATATTACCACATATATAACACAACTTAACACAACTATTACAAATGATCATTCCTAAATAAATACATGGCCTGAATATACATTACATCCAAAAGATAGTAAAATACAACTGTCTGAACATCCATCTCAATAACCTCATATACAATTTTACAACAAGGTCATCCCAACACACGTGGGAGACAATACATCAATGAATACATTACATCTGAAGTATAACATACATCTAGTACAAAGAATTAATGGATCATCAACATCCTCCAAAAACCTGTAATAAAAATACATCTGCAACAGAAAGGGAAACCCAACGGGGTGCGAAGCACGTTCCACCCAACCACCCCCGTGCTGAGAGTAGACAAGGAAGGGTCCCCGACCAAGCATGTCTAACAGTAACACAAACTAACTCCAAATAGACAACTAACATCAAAGACCACTTAGAAACTCAACAACGACAAATCCAAAGGCACAACAAAAAACCACCTCAGAACATAACAAGAAGTCATAATCACAAGCATCAATGAAACTCAAAACATAATATCAAAGACTACATCCAACAATAACCAAAGACAAATCAATAAATTACTTAATCACAACAGACACAATATCACTTAACATCTACAATCACGAAGTCAATTAACAATTACAAACACAATATCACTTAACACGAGGTTACAATGCTTCCAGAGAACAAAGATCATGAACATCATACAATAACTGATTAACTGTCGACATAGGAAGAGTGTCATGCATAAATTGCCATGAGTTACCCTGGCTCAACCTTCCTAGGCTACCGGACCCCCATCCTGGGTTACCCTGGCTTGCCTCTACCGGTCGCCGGACCCTCATGCAAAACTATGCGTCCCATCTCATCTCGAACCTTATCATTCACTTGCTTCACGAGAGACATCCTTTTATCTTTATTAGTGTGAAAGCTCCCCATTAATTCTTTTAGATTATCACTTAATTAAACTCTAGGTAGGTTACCCTGGCGCCCCTTTGTGTGCCGGACCCCCACAAAGAGCCACTCTCCTATCGACAACACACAAGGTACAATACCACAATATGTAACTAGACAACATAAACTCTCCAATCCAAGGAGGAAACAAAACAAGGAAACTCACTCCAAACATTGGAGGAAACCAATACGAATCCACACTCCTTCCAAAGGAGGTACAAATCTCAATATCCTCTCCTATTTTCTAGGAGGCACAAATCCCCGTTCGTGGAAACCGGGTACAACATCATAGTACAACTCCACACCATTCCCAAGAAAATTCACAAACTGAACCTCTACACAAAACATCCCACTCTAGAGAACTTCTCTGGAAGACTTACATAGACCCTTAACCCCATTTGCCCGACACAGAGAATAAATAATCTCAAGAAGAACAGTTACATTTAACCAAAGCCATAAAACAAATTAAAATGAATAATAATTTTCACCCAATAAATCAATCAATTACACATGGGAACTCATTTCAAAACAACACAAATAAATTTATTTCGACCTTCACAACTAAACTATAATCCTATAAACTTTAAAATTAACCAACCAATTTAATTATAATTACAAAACTTTATTCCCAATTTCTGATCAAACTAACATAAAATAACTTATAAAAATTTATAAAAAAATTATCATATTAAAACGTAATCACAATATATAAAAATCTCTTATATATATAAATATACAAAATAAAATAAAAAAATAAAAACTATATTTAAAATCATTCTATAAAAATTAACATTTATATCCTATTTTGTTTTAAAGAAAATTATAATTTTAAAACAAATATCCAAACCCCATCTGTATAAAAATAATCATTTAATAAAACTAATAGAGTCATATTACAAAAATTATTATACAAAACAAATTCGAATTAAATCGCATTTGAATAATATATAAATAAAAAATTGAATTAAATCTCAACAAAATAAATAGATATATATATATATATATTAAATAATATATATTAAATATATATTAAATAATATATTATATATATATATATATTTAAATAAACTAAATATTAATAAAAACAAAACACATTAAATAAAATTAATAAATAAATTTCTAAATTTTAAAACGGCTTTCATATGGCAGTACCGGTGGTACTGCGTACCTCCCAATGGGAGGCCGCAGTCCCCACCACTGGTGGTACTGCGTACCTCCCAATGGGAGGCCGCAGTCCCCACCACTGGTGGTACTACGTACCTCCCAATGGGAGGCTTGCAGTCCTCACCAGACTGTGTACACCAGTTAGTGACTGCTGTGCGCAGTCTGTGTGGACTGTGCACAACCACCAAGTGGGGGGGTCGGGGATGGTATGGCCACCGCCGACCATTCCCTTCCCTCCACAAATACAATTTTTATTTTATTTAAAATAAAACATTATTCCGTCCCAAACACAAATGTGGAAATAAAAAGAATAACACATTCTTAATAAAAAATAAATAAATTTCCCTTTCCAATAAAATACAGACCGACCTTAAATATAATTTATTTTTATAAATATTTCATTCGATACAGATTACGAAAATAATATAAATGTATATATATATATATATAATGAATGCTCAGTTTATTTTGTACAGTAATTTTAAAATCTAATATATATAAATATTTTTAAAAAATAACAATGTATATATATACAGAGAACCAATATTTATCTGCATAGATATTTACTTAACACAACCAGAACTATATATATATAATAAGAGATTCTAAACCATAAAATAAATAAATAGATTTTCGAAAGATCCAATATAAATCTAGACATGCAAAAATATTCATCACCAATACAATATGATTTTCTTTTCAATAATTTCATAAATAAATTTTATTGAAGAATTTTAAACAAGGTTTTCACTACAGAGAAACACAAACGTTTATAACATACAAATCCCAAAAACAGGAAATTCTTTTTAAAACACAAGAAGAAATTAATCTTTCAACATGGCAGTCAAAAATTTATTACAGAAGAGTAAATCAAAAGAGAAATAATGAACTTGAAAGGAACCTGGAACCCTTCGCTTGATGAAGAATCATCTTCTCAACTTCCTGCCTCCAACTCTTTTCTCGATCTTCGGCCCTCAACGTTCTTCTGAACAATCTTTTCTTTTCAAACTCCCAATAATTTTTACCCAGAAAAACCTCAAAAACTCCAGAAAACTATCTTTCTTATTTTTCTTTTCTAGATCCAAAAACAACAGAGCCCCCCAAACTTGTGTGTGTGAATCATCCCTTCATAAAAATAATAAATCACTAATTAAAATCAATAAATCTTTTTCCGCTTTCTTTTCCAAAAAGCCTCTTTCCTTATTGGTCCTTTTCCAGCTTTTAAAAGCTCACACATATCTAAAATTTTAATTGAAATAATTTATTTAATTCAGATATTATCCTCACATAATTCTCTAATTTAATATTAATAAAAAAGATATAATATCTAATTATTCTCAACAATATTAATTTAATTTAATTTCTTAAATTTTAATTAATTAAATACTTTTTAATTTACAATATATTTAAATTTAATATTTTTCTAACTCGCAATTAAATCAAATAACAATGCAACATTAATTAATTATTTTATGAAATACGATTAATTAATTAAACACTAACCAAGAATTAAATAAATACTCAACAGTCAAACTACATACAAGACAAAGACACAACTTCAGTCATAACACAACGACTTACAACAGATGACAGACTTGGGACAGGGACACTTCCAAACCTACTCCCTTTTTCAACATTTTACCCATTGGGTTAATTTTATTGCTTGCCCTGTCCTGCCGAAGCAGGTGGAATCGAGACTTATTCCTGCAATCCTGCATCCAAATAAACGTCAAGTAGCACATATATATATAGTCAAACATCCTATCATGAGAAGGCATTGCAGTGTAGTAGGGAACTCGTGAACGAGCGATGCTACACTGTCCTCTCACCTACTCTATTCTAACAATTACAATACCAATAACGAACTAACATTTCTAACCAAATTGCTCATAAGATAACATGATATTTAACTACTGCATCATAACTAGAATTATTAAACCATTGCATTATAAAATAATACTGAATCCAAATAACATGATCACCAAAGAATCATCACATCGACATATAAAACATTAATGAAAATCTATTTGAATAAACAATAATCCAAATCAACACATTGAGTATCATAAATCATACTAAAAATGTCACATGCAACAATTAACTAAACTACACATCCGCACACACCAAGTCAGTGAATGAATCACCAACACAAATCAGAATCATGCCAACACACAAGAGAAACCAATAGTAGCAAATAGTATCAGAAATATGGGGGTATTACAGTTTAAATCTATAACCACAACATATACCTATCATTTATGGGACTCACATCTAGTAAATACTCTACTCATATCACTATTAAATTAGTAGCAACTATTAATGAGTCAATTTTTTTTTTTACTATTTTGATAATTGACCAAATATAATCAAGTCCCATAACCTCCTATTTCTATATGCTACCAGTCTTTTATCATGATAAGAATATTAACTTCAATTTTATTGATAATTAACTTTGAATCTCCTTCAACCTAAAAAAAATTCACTTTATTTTAATATTCAAGGAGAAATCATCTAACCAATGTGTCATGTTTAACCATTTTATTATTACATGCAAATTGTAATCTATATGATGCAAGGAATGCCTTCTCTTTAATATTAGTTAATTAAAATCCTATACCATAAGCTTTTTTACACTTAAAACTATCAAATATTAACTTCCACATCTCACCGTTTCATATAATCTTAAATACTTTGTTTAAATTTTCAAAAAAATATTGGAGTTCAAATATGCATCCACTCTATTAGTATCACTTCATTATTATATAAGTGGTTCCTCTTTATTTATAAAATTAAGAGTATGAAAACCATAAAAAAAATTGAGGTACTAATAATATCTGTCTCATGCACTTGTATGTTTGATTGCATGGACCTTTCTAATTTGATGGTGTCTTTAACAATGACATGTGAATCTAATTTTAACATGATAACATTTACTTCTTCATATTTTACCAAATAGGTTGAGGATAATTTTTTTAATAGAATCCATATTTTATTCTACACCAATTTGAAAAAAAAAAATTTAAAGTACACAAATTTCTAAAGTGATATTTCCATTGAGTAACTTCTACATGAATTCATAAATATTAAGATAAAAATAGAAGATACCTTAGAACTATGGTATTCTTTCTCTAATTTTTCTTTCATAAATTAAATTTAAAGTAAGAGGAAAGTATCCTAAAACTCAATCACTTTTAATGCTCAATACTCAATATCTAGCTAGGTAAATTATTTAGTTACATTTTATTCTATAATCATTATTTTAATTTTATTTCAATTTCTACTTTAACATGATTTTAATTTCCTTTCGATGGTAACCATAGATACAAAATGTTAATTGAGAAGAAAGCATTAGGGCTTCTAGTCTACTCTCTACTAAGTAACATCCATTAAATATTAAGGATGCTAATGATTTTTATATCAATAGGTTGTTAGATTCATCATTTAGAGATTAAATAAATATGTACATATTTTAGCACGTGTAATACACTTACTTTTGATTGATTGTAATTAGAAAACTACTCTTTTTTTGGTTAGGAATCATCTTCAATTTTTAAAAATGGAATAGGGCATAACATTGCAAGAAGTAGCATAAATAACTAGATAATTATGCAAATTATTACAAAATAGCCTAAGAATCAACAAGAAACAATGAACTAGGCTTGCATTAGGAAAGAGCTACAAAATAGTGGCAATCATTTTATATTTATCCATCTAAACTATAATCACCCTTTTAGTTTTCTATTATTTTTAAGGATCAAATAAATGGTTCCTTCTAACTAGGTAAACTCTATAATATATAATACATAGAGATAATAGCATTAATTTTATCCAATTTATCTACTATACTATAGATTTCTCTAGATGAGATAATGATTTTGATAGCAACAAGAATAATATTCTTAAGAAATATTTATGATGGATCCTTAGTAGTAGAATATTTTTTATTTATAGCAGGAGTGGGGATATGATAAGGGGAAGGGGATCTAGTTGAGGTTCTTTATTTTTACTCATCCAATAGTAATTACTATTAAATTTGTTGAAATTTTTATATTTCTTCATAGCCTTACATGAGTTCATTGTCCTCCTCAAAGTGAAACCTAAAATTTTCATCATCATCATGATGTTCCTCATTTTCATTGATAAATAATACATAATATTTAAACATCATGGTAGTTTTCATGTCTCTATTTACCCATTTCCATTAGAACTACTAATATTTTGATATGTCTAGGAAATTTTACACACTTTTTACATTTCTAGGTGTAGTGTAAAAAATGGTGCATGCTTAGTTTGGACCTATTTTAGTGACCCTTATATTTATGCATTCTCAACCCTTCCTAAGTAGGCCCTAATTCCCTCTATTATGCATTTTGAGGCCCATTTTTATCATTTTTAAACACTAAAAAAAGCATTAAAAAAATGCAACCTATCATTCAATTTCCCCCAATCAAGTGTGTCTTGGAAACTTGGGCTAGGACCCATTTTCCCAAGGATGAATGGGCCCCCCTTCTTAGTCAAGACCAATTTTTTTAAGGATTGTTAGCAACATTTTAACATTCAAATTTGAAATTATACATGTCGAATATCGATATCTAATTGTCAGGAAATTAGAGAAATTCCTATAAATACCTAGTCTTTTCATCAATTCAAAAACTAGAACACATGAGATAATATTTAAGCAAGAAAAATTTAGAGTCTTGTAGTAGTGTTACTTGAGATTGTAGGTCTTCAACTCTATTTGCATATTTGATCAAGCTTTGTCACCTGATGGAAGGTTGATGCCTATAGAAGAACATGATGGATTCTAGGATTGGGAGGTGAATTTGGCTACTTCCCTCTACCTAATGGCTTGTTTCATATTATTCCCATCTTCAAGATTCACTCTATTTGTAGCATAAATCAAGATATCATTTCACTTTTTAGATTTACTTAGGGTATTTTGACTTCTCCCTAGTTGAATCTTGTCATTATCATATAGGAATCATGCTCTAACACACTTGAGTATGGTTTCTTTTTATTTAGCTCATAACAACCTTAGATGCACATAAGGTTAGGTCTCACACACACTATCCTTTATCAGATATTTGGCTATTTGTTGAAGTTTAATTACCAAAATGGGGGTTTGATTGAGGCAAACCCCTATATAGTCACCTAAATAATTTATTTTGTAGATTTATTATAGGTCCATATTCGAAGATGAAGATTTATAGGTACAAGAACAAAGAGCAGACAAAGGGATGCAAGATCAAACTTTGAAGTTCTAGAAAAGCTCAGAAGGACTTAGCAACCATTAGGAGACCCCATCCTTGTAAGCCTAATAGAACCAATTTTTTTGGGCAGGTACATATTATTCTACACCTTCCACATATGTTGGAACTTGACTATTTTTGTTTATCAATTATCAAATAATTACATTTATTGTATTAGGTCATTTATTTTAATTAGGGTAATCAATCAAAATCATTTCCAAATCATTCCTATCCTCAAAAGGATACAAATTGTAGTATGATTGAATCACCATCGAGCTTGATAGTTAATCTATGGACCTTGTTAATTTTTATCCTAATAAAACTATAGAAGTGATAGAAATGGCCCTAGGTTATGAATATTAATTATAGGGAGAAAAAAAATTTAATGTTTTAATTTGGTGAACCTGACATTTGATATCATAGATTTATGATTTGGTAGTCATTCAAATCCTAGATCTAGGTTTTGCATCGTTGTGTCTTGTATTTTTCATTTAGGGTTACATATTGCATAGTAAAAGTTAAAAAAATCCAAAAAAATTGCATTCATACTGCACCATACCTTGCATTGTAGTGTGTTTCAATCATCTAGATTAGATTTTCATTCCAAAATTATGTTATAAAAAGTGTCATTTTATTCCAAAATTGTTCTATTTTTGCATTTACCTTTCATTATAAATATCTAGAAAATATGTCACAATAAAAAATGTCTACACCTACGAACATAAGCCTTAGGTAGTAACCTAAACATCCATATTTTTAATTTTTAGAACCCTATAAAAAGACACATTCGCCTAGGGGCAACCCAGTCCTTGTATAAGTGTTTAAACAAGCTTTGTCATATTATTTTGTCACTATATTAGAATTGTGTTTCTACTGGTAGCTCCCTGCTTTGAAATTCTAGAACAGTTTTATTGTATGTTAAAGAAAGTTGCCATTATACTTAAGTTCTAGGAAAAACTAAAATAATTTATTTTTAGTACTTCAAATTTCTAGTATTATAGGAAAAATGATTATATTTTCTAAGTTGTTATCTAATTTGTGTAGATTATTTTTGATTTTTTAAGCATTCAAAACCATAGTTTGTTACAACATATTACACAAATTAGAAACTCATAAAATAAGTAGCAAAGTCAATCATAAACCTAGGTGTACAAACTAAAACACAATTGATCTCTGTTAACCAAACCAATGAAACTGGAAATTTTGAAAAATCCAAAAGTAGGACCTAGTTGCCATTGGGAAACCCAGTCCTTGAAAACCAATCTAAAAACTCAAAAAAAAATTATCATTTACTGTCAATTCATAGGTTTGCAGTCTAATTTCCATATTAGTGATAGGTCTATGAACTTGTTTACAACCTTAATTAGCTTAAACATGCATTGGAAATTAATGATTAACCCTAGAGGAATTTTAGTCATTTGATCATGTCAATTTTTTTTTGGTAAGCTCATTATATACGTCTTATCTCCTTTAGTCTTGATGAATGTGATATGTTAGACAAAGCTCTTGATGACTTCATTTCACCAAAATTATCCGTTAAGGCCTATAACATCCCAACCCAATAAAGAACAATCAATGCAATTACATGTCAAATAATCATTTACCCACCTTCACAACAATCCCAAGTTTAAACAAAACTAGTACTCATCATAGGACCACCTCAAAAGCAACCAAAATATCAAGGTCACATCTTTAATTTTGTAAAGAAACTCACTAGAAGCCATGTATCGCAACAACCAAGTTACCACACAATTGCTCATACATACAACATAAGAAGCAATAGAAAACTAAGAAAAAAAAATCCAATCCTACATCAATACCCCTCACACAACCCATTCTACCTAGTGCACCATGTTTACCACCAAATAGTGGGAAAGAATAGGATCTTGTGGAACAACTTCACAACACTCCAATCAAGATATCTGTGTGGGACTTGATTGAAACATCATCCATTTATTATCACGTGCTTCAAAATTCCTTACAAAAGGTTGTGCTTCCTCCTATTGTACAATCAAATGATGTAGCAACCCTAATTCAAGTAATGAATTCCATCAATGTTGATATTGTTTTCCATGAAAATGAATTACCTCCATTAGAGACACAAAAGTAAAATGATGCTTTGATGATATTAGTTGTTATCAACATAGTAGGGATTAAATGCACTCTCGTGGATAATGGCTCAAGATAAAATGTTTGTAGTGTGAAAATTTTGAATAAATTTGGAGCAAACAAGACTAACATTCAATTATATTCCTTGTCTATCCATGTTTTTGATAATGTGGGAAAAAAACCACTTGGTGTAATAACATTACCTGTAAATGTTACACCATGTTATTACCAATTTACTTTTACCTTCATGGGTAAATAGGTTAGTAAATGAAATCATGAGTTTGATATGCTTGCTAAGGAATGAAATATTGAAATAAGTATTATGTGAAAGTAATGATAAATGCTTAATATGGCTTTGAAATAGTAAATGTGTTTACATTGATTGCTGCATATGCTAAATTTATGATGCATATGGATTTATGAACGTCTAAATACCATTACAAATGTTTTGATCTAGTTGTAGGGACAGGTTCATTCCTCCAAATGGAGGAGAAGTATCACTCAGGAGAAGATCTTGGTCAGGTAACTAGTAACATAACCTATATGAGGTTTCACACACTCACAATAGAAAGGTTGATTCTAGACATAGTGTTAGGGAAATGGTAAGTCATCCTTAGTATGATGTGTTTGCATTAGTAAGGGTCATGATTACATGCATGCTTGGGTGATGTTTATATGTTTGGAACTTATGAGTCCTTCCTTATATTACTATGCTTGATTGTATGGTTGAAAGAGTATTTGGGATATATGCATATATATATATATATGTCGAAATAAATGGTACATTGGATATAATGGGATATAATTGGATATATGTATATATATACACACATGATCATTAATGCTTATATAGAGGAGTGTGTATATAAATATATATATGTATGTATATAATATATTATTATTATTATTATTGTGTTTGAATGTTAACTTGTTTGTATTCATTCATATATTGAATGTATGTATACTTGTTTAACATGGAATATATATTAGTATATATATGCATATACATATATATAAGACATAGTGTTAAAGCTATTTGTTGACTTATATATATGTACACGTATATATATAAATATATATTTATGTGTATATATGAATATGTGCTTGGTGATCGATTAACATATGAAATTCTTAGAGGTTGACTTATTACTTAAACAAAGGTCAATTAGTATATGAAAAATATAAAGGATTGAAAAATTTGAATATAAGGTATATTGGAGATGAATAGAAGGAAAACTATATGCAATATATAATGTAGCAAATGAGTCAATATGAGGAGTTTGACTTAGTCAATGCTATGAGAGACAATGCGTATGACTTAGTCAATAGAAATTATCTTGGGATGCCTCATCAAATATCGATGGTTCTTACCAACATCAAAGTAAATATAAATGCATGATGATAGGATAAGTTACAACAAGGCATTCAAATGATCAAATTTTCATTTAAAGTGCTAGGTGACTCATCATTCTTTTATTCCCTCTTGAGCATAGAATTAGTTGACTTATGTAATGTGTTACATTTTAAATGTTGACTAATTCAGTAAGTAAAAGTCATGCCAAACTGTAGGGAGATAGTTGCTTGTTTGGTGCCATATGGTAGAATTTCTAAATGTTGTAGAAGTCTATTTTGGGAACAAATCAATTGTCACATTTTGATCATGTGTTGATTGAAATAGTCATAAGCTGCTATCCAAATTAGAGGTTGACCCGTAGCTTAGTGTGTTGAGTAAACTCTTTATTTTCTGCCACCATTTTGCCAAGTAAAGTGAGTCGACTTGCATGGGCACTGCTGTCAAAGTACATGCATTTTTCTATATGATGTGTAGTCTCATTTTTTTTGTATAAATAGAGAGGTAGAGCTCTCATTTGGGACACATTCCATTTGCATTCTATTCCATTCTACTCTACATTTTCTAGTCTACAATATTCTATTGTATTTTGAGAGAGCTTTGAGTATTTTGTGAAGAGCTTTATTGTTTGAGTTATACTTTAGAGAAGCATATTATCAACTAGTGAGAGAGGTATTATTGAGGTATTGCTTGTAAGGTTAAAGTGAAACTAGTAGGCTACTATTGGAAATCCGAGCAACAAACCATTCAATTGGATAAGCATAGTACATGCATGAGGATACATCTTCTTTATTTGTCTTTGTTTATGAAAAATTGATTCTTGAGTGATTTATTATATCTATTGAGTTTACTTGCATTATGGAAATATAACATTTTCTTTGAAAGGAAATTAGAAGTTGTTTAAATGATGCTTGTGAAGTGCTTGTAATTACTCTATAATAAGGGGAATTGTTTGTCATTGGTATTAATATACTAGATATGAATAAACAAAGGTAGCTTAAGGGATTACTCATAGCTAAAGTGATTTGATTATACAAGATAGCTAGTGGGTTACTCTTGGGTTGAGAGGTATATTAAAACCTAGTGAGTTAGAGCTACCGCTTGAGTTAGAGGCATTGCACTCTTAAATACAAAGTTATCATATTAACAAGAGTAGACTTGTAGCTTAAACCCTTTTAGTTAGGGAGATTATACTCTCAAATGGAATCATCTAATTTTATGATAATTATTTGATTGAGGTCATGCATTGATAAGGTTATACTCTTAAATGGGTATCACTTATTGTGTGATATTTTACTAAATGGAGTTAGTTATTTAATCTATGATTATGATGAGGCTTATGTAGCTATACTCTACATTATAAAGTTATACTTTAGACTAGTTTTTCTTTTGAAAAGAATAGCTTGTTAATATAAAGATAAGCTCATATGTTATACCTAGGATAGAAATATCCACTGAAGGAGTAACTAGTACTTAGGCTCATTGGTAGAGTTACCATTATATTTTGAGAAAATGGGGAGTAGGTTATTTCTAGGGTTAAAGATTACCCATTGGAGGAAATTACCTAGGCATAGTTTAAGAATGGTCATAATCCAAACCAAGTTGTAGCAGTGCATGTGAATGTGAGTACTATCACTCAAAGTACTGAGTGAGAATAATTTGGCCAAAGTAGTGTAAGTTTCCACTGTTTTCACTGTTAGTTCACTATGTTCCTTGTATGCAATCTAGTTCAATATTTTCATACTCATAGGTGTAGCTACCGTATGATTAGGTTTTGGGTTGTGGGACACAACACTAAGCTCAGATAGACATTTGTTATGAGGTTTCCCAACCAATCTCTTCGTCAAAGGGTAGGTCCATCTCACCTACAAGGTAGATGTGTGAGGGATCACATTTAATTCCATGGTTGGTGAAAAATCACTTGAGTGATGTTTTTCCTCATCAGTCGACAACCAAGGTTTGCGGATGTTTGCACCAGTATCAGGGACAACTGAATTATTTGCACCAATGAGCAAGGACATTTAGAATGTATGTGTCGATGTGGAAAAATCATGACTAGTTTGTATAGCTATTGTCAGATAAAGCTCAAAGGAGCTATGCTTGCATCATGTGCCCATTTATATGGAAGGATGTAATCATGAATGATATACTTGAGTTCATTCAATATGATGTCTATGTTATGGAAAGATTTGTGAAATTAAAATGGAATGTAATGGAATTTTTGAAATAGTGTTATTTCAATTGTGCATGTAATTTACATTGTGGAAATACATTTTTTTATTGCTATATTTTGGCAAAACGATTTATCACTTGAGGTGAAAAAATTAGAAATTTTACTATGAAGAACATTAGGGTTGTTACATGTGGTAGCAGAGCTAGGTTCAACTCTAGAACCTATGAGCTCATTACACAAACAATGTGTGAACCTTATCAAAAGATAATGGTAGAAAAGTTCTTGTGCCAAGATGACAAGAGAAAAGAACTAATGGAAAAGAGAAATGATGATTAGATTCCTAGAAACTTGCTTAATTTTGGGACTAGATAAGAGTCATCCTTGGAGTTAGAAACTCTTAAACCAACAACTTATTATGATATAACCCTAGATTGCAGAAGATTACACAATCAGGTTATGTAGGAAGGTTATGAAGGATAACCAATAGTTACCTTCACCCTACTAGATAGCTAAAAAAAATTGAGGGATAGAGAGGATTAAGATAATCTTCCTTATTGATAGCAACCTATAGCTTCAAGAGTTAAGGATTATTGGATTTAGTAAGAATACTATGAATCTATGAGTATGCATTGTTGGCATAAATTAGATTGAAGTAGGAAGTCAACGAAGGAAGTATACAAGAGGTTGGCGAACTCTTGAATTGAATCTAATTTTTGTACAAGGCTAGGAACATGTAAGAAAGGAGAAAGTAACTTGGAATAAGGGAAAAGACTAGAATGGTAAAAAATGAAGTAATCAATGAAGTGGATAAGGTTCCACCAACCAAAATTGATGAGATCAATTTGGAGTTTTGATTAAGGTGAGGAAAAGAAACCAAACAACCTCAGTATCTCTAAAGGTTATGAGATAAATAGTTACCAAGTTTTGAGAACAAAGTCACTTGGAAAGATGAATATGAGAAAGAATCCAAAAAAGGTAAATCGTATTGATTCGACAAAGGTTTGGACAATACATAGATTGGATTGGTTGTAAATTGAACTTGTCAACGTGTCAAACATAAACCAACATATGTTTAGAGTTTCCAAAAGGAAATGAGATACATTGTGAGACTATGTGTCAAAACTATTGAAATAGTAAGGAAAAATGCTTTAAGTTGAAAGGCGCATCAATAAAAGAGGCCTTGTGGGTATGCATAATCCTCCACAAAAAAAGTATTGGAAAGAGAATTGGAATATTAGAGAGCCTCTTAACTCATAAAATTGTTGGTTATTCATTAGATCTCCTATTGGATGATCCAAAATATTGAATCTATGAGATTAGAGAACAGTGATGAATCTAACTTAAGAGAAAAAGAATATTCAAGGTATGCCATGGAGGTGTTGGTGTTCCAAATTGAACAATCCAATGAATCCTATAGACTAGCCACTTTATAAAGATCAAACTCAATGGTGGATTTGGCCAACTAATAAGATTTAGTCAAAGACTGAGATCTTCTACACTTCTGGCTCTACAGGACCAAGGTGGGTCAACCTGTACAATGCCTAAACACTTAATTCACTCATACATAGACATTGCTTTTTATAGCACATAATTCCCAATTCAATTACACCAAGGAAAGTACTAATGTCTTAAAATCTAGCTAAATTCTTGGTACATCAACACTTACTCAGTAATTGGGAGCCATAACACTAAACCTCAACCAAACATCAAGGATTTAAAATGATTTTGAATTTAAGCTTGTTTCTGAGATGCATCATGCTGAATAACAGACTAGTGCCTAATTTTATGCCATGGAGTCAAATTCATAAAAATAATTCATCAGTAAATGGATTTCAACTAGTGGATTTACAACTATTAATGTATTACATCAATAGATCATCTCCTATTATCAATCAAATTCTCCTTATCAGATCCAACTTGTACACTTCAAATCACAATTATCTATTCAAAGTATTTAACCATTTTATTGAAATAGAACCATAAATAGATAAAATAATCTTAGAAAATTGAGATGAAAAATACAAAGATACCCTGTATTATTGAATTCATATGACTTAAACTGTATAATTTTGGAGACAATTTGATGGCTTTCATGTTTTATTTGCAGAAACTGGCTGATATTTACTCATGGAATCAACAATGAAAGCTTACAAACTCAAATTATAAGTCAGAACTCAACATTTTCTATCTACCCAGCCCCACACAAGAATTCAAAACCTTTAACAATGAGAGAAGAATGAGAATATAAGGAAGAATAGAAAGCTCGAGAAGAAGCCCAAAAGCTGATCCAAAGATGCCATCTGGAAGTTTCTTGTTGATCAACAAAATTGTAAAGCTTCTTTCATCTCTCTTCCTTGCAATAGAGTTTGCTTCCAATTGTTCCTTTGCTCCAATTTGCTTAGCAACATTAAAATTTCCCATGTGGAGAATTTCACTCCATTTTACTAGCAATTGAAAAATAGCCTTGCACGTGAAAACTCTATTTCACTCTTTTATTTGTTGCAGTAGCACATTATTCCCCAACAAATATTTCATTTTGCATTAAAATGATCCTTCATGTACTTTCATGTGCAAATGTCTAAACTTTATTTGGGGTTAAATATTTAACCCACAACACTATACTTACTGTTAAAATACTTGCCCATAGCATTTTTATTTCACTTTACAAAAATGAAAGCATTTAGAAAAATCATTGGACAAGAAGGACTTTACCTGTGCTTCCACTTGGCCCATTTAAAATACCTTTCCTTAAATATTTGAAGGCATCTTTCAAAATTTCATCTTGCATTTTACTTTTACCTTTTTTAATTTTCATGGGCCAAACACATTACCTTATGGCTCCCCTTTAATTTTCATCTTACATTTATCTCATATTTGAAATAGATTACTTTGAAATAATAAAATCCTTTGAAAATTTAACATGGGCCCATTTTAAATGTTTTCCCCTTTTTTAGATAAAATAAATGTGTTTGAATACTACTCCATTGGGTGGGTAAGAAAATTTATCCATGCACTAATGTATTTCATTCGCCCCCATCGCATTTAAAAAAAAAAAACTCACCCATGTTTTATTCTAGCCACCACTTCATTAAACTTTTACTCAGGCACATTTGATCCTTCTTAAATGCTTTTGCTTTTGAAAGAAAAAATGAAACCTTTAAAATATTAAGCCATCGAGCCTTCATTTGCTTGACAGACCCACACTCCACGTGCCCTCTTCTCGTTGATCCCACAAGGTTAACTAGTGAGAATTTTGGAGGTGCGAATTGGCAAGGAAAGGCTAAGATTTGGCTGCATTTGCATCTTCATTTTCCTCCATCGATCTCCATTTCTCTCCTTTGCTTCACATTCTACCCTAATCTCTTTGCATTTTGCACCCTGCAACTCGTGTATTCATGGTGGCCTGCACATGCTTCACATAACAGTGTGATTCATTTCCAATGTTGGAATCTCCATTCATGGATCGATCTCCTTCATCTTAGGATGATGGCTGCCCCTTTGCTCACATCACAAGCTTTTCTTTTATCCACATCAACCTCCTTTTCACTAGCCTTTTCTTGCAAATTTCTGCAGTCCTCATTGTATGTGTATGTTGCATTTACAACCTTCCCATGTTTAACATATTCACAGTGCTAACATTTTACACAATGAAGTTCGATCCTCTCCAAGGCTTGATGAGGCATTCCATTCATAAAGGGTCTCTCCCTTTGCATTTACTTACAAGTTTTTGAAGTTTTTCAATGAATTCATTGTCTACACCCACAACAATCATGGCATTCAAGTGTATATACTGATGCCTTCTCACTATGTTTACACTCCATCAGTTCATTCTTTTCATAGCCCATGTGGTCTTGGTACCCAAATTTCACCATGGTTTGAAAGCATCAAACAAAATATTCCTGCAGCTCAAATTCCTTACTTGTTGGCCACACATTGTATTTGCCAAAGAGTTTGTAAAGTCTTTTCAAAAAATGTGTTTTGCACATGGCAGCTACCAATGGGGCATTCATGCATTCTCCTCTACATTTTGTTGGATGTCCATGCCCTTGTTACTGGCACATTTGTAGCTTACAACCTTCAACTGTGCCTAACAATCCTTTTTCTTTGCAATGGCACTCCATCAAATGCTTCCAAGATGTGTCCATATTGACAAAGAATTCATCGAGCCATCTTGAAGCCTGGCATACCCTCAACAATTACATTTTCTTGAAGGTTTCCTTAAAATTGATCACCAGTCTACTCTATGCGCAAGCAGCAATTAAAGTGTTCATTAAGATCATATTTACTAGAGGCATTCTCTAGGTTTGTTGACTGACATCCTTCCCAGAACATAGAAGCAGAGCTTTAATTGTTCAAAAAACCCAACACTTCCCTCTACTAGCATGAAGATCGCCCCTCAATCAAGCTCATTCATTTAGCACGGTGGGGGAATTCAATGTTTTCTTTTATTCAAACAATTTGGAATGCTTTTCCATTGTAAGTATAAAATGTTATGCTCCTATAAATCAATCTCTTCATGTTTATCTTGCAAGATCAAATCAAATAATTTCATCTAACATATGAGCTGCTTCTGCAAGAACAATTTCATTTCTCTATACCAACATTTCAAATATGGTTTCCAATTGCTCAATAGGCATTACTTTATGCCTTGAATTCCTTCATCGATTCTTTAATACTATGATCTCTCTTCTATTGTCCTCTTTGAATACCATTAGAAACTAACTATGCCTCCTTTTTCAATCACTACTATGCCCTCTTATCCTGCTTTGGATTTTGATGAATTTGGCTCTCTGCTATTGCAATTAAATGAAGACTAGGTTGATGCTTTTTTGTTCATTTTATCTTGACATGGAATATACTTTAATATCATCCATTGAAACAAGCATTCCCTAGGCTGCCAATAACCATATAATACTATGAACCTTCCATTCATATTTAGATAGTGATAACAAATAACCCATTTGTTGAGGTTTGAGCTTCGACAACATTTCCTGCAAGTGAACAACCTACGAATGCACCTGTTTGACGAGGGAGCAAACCCGAGACACAGAATAACACTCAAAAAATAGAGAATAATATTTTATTGAAAAATATGGAACTCTTACATGTAGAGGATCTCAAATCCTCGAGCTCTGTGATACATGCAAATTACAGACTTACAAAAAATTACCCAGATTCCCCTTTTGCAGTATGTGAACTCTTTTTTCCAAAAGGTTTTCCAAAAATCATAAAAATAGCCCATAAATAGCCCCTTTTCGGCTTTGAGCCAAAAATAACATTCGAGTTATGAGTTTTGGTGGTTTGGCGCCAAAAATTACAATTTAAAATTCAAATTTAAATTCACATTCGAAATTAGCACATTTCTAAAATATGCACCAACTTCTGGAAGCCATAACTTTTAATCCGACTGTCAGATCTTCAATGATAATACCTTTTCGGAAAGCTCTCAAAAAGAAAATTTCCTATAAAGTAGGGTCTATGGCATCTACTTTGGTGTTTCCATGAATTTCCAGGCCCATCTGAGACCATTTAGTGCCTCAAACTGAGCTCGAAAGGTTTTTCAGGGCAAAAAGCAAAAATTGGAACTTGAATAACTTTCAAACCGTGAATGATCTTGACCTAATTATTTTGTCAAAGTGTTTATATTTCCATCCTGAACCTTCCCATAAATTTATGTCTTCCCACGCCTTCAAATTCACACCTACTAAAAATAGCAGTTGAGCAGAAAAAGAAGAAAAGCAGTTCTGAAAGTTGGAAACTCTTATTCAACGAAAAGGGTATCCAAAAATGAAAAAAAATCTACAAAAAGAAAACAACAGGAACAAAAATGGAAATCATCTTTTTGGGTGATGCAAGATTTCCCTCACACCACTGGATGCTCCTGCATCAGACACCCAGGGTAATTTGAGAAGTGACCTCATCACATCTTAGATGGTTGAGGAAAACCCAAATAATCAATCTCTGCCTTAGATAGCCAGGATGAATCTTCGACAGTCCTTCCTCTCCACTTCACTAAATATTCTTCATATTGACTATTTCTGGTACTCCTTCCCACATGGCTATCCAGGATTTCTTCAATCTGCTCCTTCTCTGAAGTAGGTGCTGGAATACCATACTGTTCTATTGTTGGTACTTCCTTTGTGCCACCTTCATGATACTCTGTCAAATCTAAAATATTGAACACAGGGGAAATATTGACTCCATCTGGCAACTCTACCTCATATGCATTCCCTGATTCATGCCTCTTCACAATTTTATAGGGACCAAACTTCTTCATCTTCAATTTTTTATAGGTTCCCACTGGAAACCTTTCTTTCCTCAAGTGGACCATCACTTCATCACCAATCTGAAACTCCATATACCTCCTCTTCTAATATGCCTTAGCCTTATACTACATATTCATCTTGTTAATATGTTCTCTTACCTTCTCATGTATATTCTTGATGTGCTCTACAAAGTCTTCGGCTTCAACACTAGTCTTCTTCTCTTGGTCCATCTTCCTCAATTCTGGAGTGGTTCTGGGACTTCCTCCATACACAATCTGAAATGGTGATCTCCCAGTGCTTCTATTGACAGAATTGTTGTAAGAAAATTCTACCCGGGGCAAGATCAAGTCCCATCCCTTGGGTTTATCTCCTACCAAGCATCTTAGTAGGTTACCCATACTTCTATTCACAACCTCAGTCTTCCCATTAGTTTGTGGATGGTGTGAAGAACTAAACTTCAACTCTGTTTTCAACTTTTTCCACAAGGTCCTCCAAAAGTATCCAACAAATTTTGTGTCATGATCTGAGACTATACTCTTTGGTAGACCATGTAGCCTCACCACCTCTCTAAAGAACAAGTCAACAATGGGGACTACATCATGGGTCTTCTGGCATGGGATGAAATGTGCCATCTTCAAAAACCTGTCAACTACCACAAATATTGAATCATTCCCTCTTTGTGTCCTTGGCAAACCAAGAACAAATTCCATACTTATATCCTCCCATGGCCTCTCTGGTACAGGTAAGGGCTGATACAACCTAGTATTTTGGCTCACTCCTTTAGCCATTTGACATACCTTGCAACTTTGCACAAACTTCTTCACATCTTGTGATAACTGAGGCCAATAATAATGCTCACTAATAATGGAAATGGTCTTATCCTGACCAAAATGTCCTGCCATTCCTCCACTGTGCTTCTCCTTTATCAAGTTCTCCCTCATGGAACTCCTTAGAATACACAATTGGCTTCCCTTAAACAACATGCCATCCTCGATTATGAAATCCAACCACTTCTTCCTGACAATGGTAACAAGCTCCTTGCAAGCTTTCCAAGCCTCTGCGAAATCAGGATCTTCAAGGTACAATGTCTTGAGTTCATTGAACCCAACCACTTCAGTCTGCATCTCTTTCAACAATGTTTTCCTCCTACTTAAGGCATCTGCAACCCTATTTTACTTTCCACTCCTATGCTTTAAAACAAAGGTGTAACTCTGCAAAATTTCTACCCATTTCAAATGCCTCTGATTTAATTTTCCCTGACTACTCAGATACTATAATTGTTGATGATCAGTAAACAAAACAAATTCCTTTGGCAACAAATAATGTCTCCATTTCTTTAATGCTTGAACTATTGCATAAAATTCCTAATCATATACAAAGTACTTTCTCTTTGCATCATTTAATTTTTCACTGAAATAGGCAATGGGCTTACCTTCTTGGCTCATCACTACTCCAATGGCACAACCACTGGCATCACAATCCACCTAAAACACCTTATTGAAATCTGGGAGGGCTAAAACTGGTTGCTCTGTCACCTTCTGCTTTAACAAATCAAAACTCTTCGCTGCTCCAGTGCTCCACTTGAACTCTTTTCTATCCCCTCTCATTGTTTCAGTCAGGGGTGCACAAATACTATTGAAGTTTCTAATGAACTTTATGTAAAAACTGGCCAAACCATGGAAAGATCTCACCTCAATAGCAATTCTTGGGGTAGGCCATTCTAGAATAGCCTTCACCTTCTCTGGGTCCATCTTGATACCTTCTACCGAGACAACAAACCCCAAGTACACTAACTCCTTCACAAAACTACACTTCTTTATATTAATCAACATTTTTTCTTCTCTCAACTTTTCAAAGACTCTACGAATATGCATCAAATGCTCACCCAGGGACTTACTGAATATTAAAATATCATCTAAGTACACAATGACAAAATTCCCCAGAAACTCTTTCCGTACCTTGTTGATGAGCCGCATGAATGTGCTCGGTGCATTGGTTAGCCCAAAAGGCATGACTAACCACTTGTATAGGCCTTCCTTGGTCTTGAAGGTAGTCTTCCATTCATCACCCTCTCGAATCCGAATCTGGTGATATCTACTCTTCAGATCAATCTTTGTGAAGTATTGTGCTCCACTCAAACACTCCATCAGGTCATCCATCCTTGGCAAGGGAAATATGTACTTGATTGTTATCTTATTTATGGCTTGGGAGTCTATACACATCCTCCACTCCCCATCCTTCTTTGGTGCTAGTATTGTAGGTACTGCACATGGGCTCAGACTCTCTCGAATCAAACCCTTTCTCAACAAATCCTGAACTTGTTTGTTCAACTCCTCATTTTCTATAGGTGTCATTCTATGAGTTGCTTTATTTGGCAAACTAGCTCCAGGGATCAAGTCAATCTGATGATTGATCTTCCTCATTGGTGGTAAACCCTCAAGTACGTTATCAGAAATAATCTCCCGAAACTCATCCAATAGTCCAGAAACTTCTACTGGAACCTTCTCACTATCTTCCTTTTCCATTCTAGGAATCAATGCATAACACATACGCTCATGCTTCATGCCTTCTAAAAATTTCCTTCAATCAACAAAACAAATTCTAGCACTACTGCATACCTTTTCTTTGTCCTTCTTCAGGGGTTTCAACTTATGACGGACTCCATCCTTCATTAGGGAATAAGTATTTGCAAGGCCATCATGTACAACACGCCTATCAAATTGCCACAGCCTCCCCAACAACATGTGGCATGCATCCATGGGGATGATATCACAGAGTACCTCATCACGATAGCTTCTGATCTTGAACTTCACCAAGCACTACTCATTGACCAGAACTTTGTGGCCTTTCTGCAACCAGGCAATCCGATATGGGTGTGGATGCCTTTCCCTTTTCAGCTTCAACTTTGTAACCATCTCTTCTGACACCAAATTATCGGTGCTCCCACTATCAATAATGACTTCACAGCATTTGTCTTCACACTTGCACCTTGTGTGGAACATATTCTTCCTCTATTTTGGCTCCTTCTCTTTAGTCACCAGGGCTCTTCTAACCACTAGGGATTCTCCCCTTTCAGCATCATCTGAATGCTCAGATTGAGCCTCCTCATCTGCATGTGCAACCCTTCCACGAACTTTTGGCCTTCTGTCTGTCCTTCCTTGGTGTTGTGGACATTCATAGGCTCGATGCCCTTCACCACAATGGAAACAAGTTCCTCTGAAACCACCTCTTCCAGGCCCTGGCCCATATCTTCCTTGTCCTCTACCTCTTTGATCACCACTATTTTGATCACGAGGGGGGTAGAAGTTATCATTCCTTTGGCTTTGACTGGTACCCACATCTTCATTTTTCCTTTCATTCTCATTTCGGCTCCCAAAAGATCTTCCACTACCCCTTCCACTTTGGTCTCCTCGGCCTTTTTGCTTATTGTCAAATCTTTTGTTTAGCTTCTCCTCAACTTTCAGAGAAAACTGGTATGCATCCTCAATGGTGGTCATTCTGACCAGGCTTAGCTCCTCTTGAATGCTCGTTCATAACCCATTAAGATAACGGGCTACCTTCTCCTTGTTGGTCTCTGCATGGCCCGTTCTGATGATCATCTTGTGAAAATCTTCTGTGTATTCTTTTACAGATCTACTTCCTTGCTTCAACCCTTGCAATTTCTTTAGCAAATCTAACTCATAGTCTACTGGTATGAATTGCTTCTTCAGTTTCTCCACCATGTGATCCCAATTGCTGATATTTCCTTTTCCACTTTGATTTCTCTCCAACTGGACCTATTTCCACCAAATATTGGCATGGCCCTTCAACTTTGTTTTTGCAAGCTTAACCCGATCTAGGTCCTCTACTTCTTCATACTCAAAATATTCTTCTAGCTGGTTGATCCAGTCGATCAACTCTTCCAGATTCAGACTTTCACAATAACTGGGGACTTCTATTCTAGGTCTTTTTTCGATCTTCAAAATGGCCATGATAAGCTGCATCTGATCTTGATCAATTGCTTATTCTTCCTCTTCTATGTCTGAATCTTCCACCTCTTCTTCATCCTCACTTTCTCCTCTCCTTCCCGGGTTTAACCCTCTTCTCATTTTTTCCTGCAATGCATCAATTTGTCTCTGGAGGGCTCTGAAACCCTCGACCGCCAATGGATCTCTTCCACCAGCATTTTTTCCACCTCTGCCACCTCTGGCACCACCATGCCTACCAGGAATCATTCTTGGAGGCATCTTGAAGATTTTGAACCCACAACCACGGTCCTGGTGCAAACTGCCTCACGATTGGCGATCTGTTCACATGCTCAAGAAAACCCACTTTGATACCACCTGATGAGGGAGAAAACCCGAGACACAGAATAACACTCAAAAAATAGAGAATAATATTTTATTGAAAAATATGGAACTCTTACATTTAGAGAATCTCAAATCCTCGAGCTCTATGATACATGCAAATTATAGACTTACAGATAATTACCCAGATTCCTCTTTTGCAACATGCGAACTCTTTTCTCCAAATTTTTTTCCAAAAATTAGAAAACTAGCCCATAAATAGCCCCTTTTCGGCTTTGATCCAAAAAAAACATTCAAATTATGAGTTTTGGCAGTTTGGCGCCAAAAATTACAATTTGAAATTCAAATTTAAATTCACATTCAAAATTAGCACATTTCTAAAATATGCACCAACTTCCAGAAGCCATAACTTTTAATCCGACCATCGGATCTTCAATGATAATACCTTTTTGGAAAGTTGGCGTTTCTGAAAATTTTTAGGCCCATCTAGGACTGTTTAGTGCCTCAAATTGAGCTCGGAAGGTTTTTCAGGGAAAAAAGAAGAAACTAGAACTTGAATAACTTTCAAACTGTGAATGATCTTGACCTAATTCTTTCGTCAAAGTGTTTATTTTTCCACCCTGAACATTCCCATAAATTTTTGTCTTCCCACGCCTTCAAATTCACACTTGCTAAAAATAGCAGTTGAGCAAAAAGAGCAAAAAAGCAGTTCTGAAAGTTGGAAACTCTTATTCAACAAAAATGGAATCTAGAAATGCAAAAACATCTACAAAAAGCAAACAATAGGAACAAAACTGGAAATCATCTTTTTGGGTGATGCAAGATTTCCCTCACACCACTGGATGCTCCTGCATCACTATTCAAAACAATTCATCTAATGTGATTTCCTCAATACAACAATCACAATTTCACCCTAGTGCATAGCATGTCGGGTCCCCATGTGGGCCTAGCTAAAAAAAAATCATTTTCAAACAACTTTCATGCTCAAATTGACTTGAGGTAGGTTCTAAATACTTATGAAGTGAAAAAATGAACTGGGTTATCATTAGAATTTGATTTTTGGCACATTTGAAAAATGAGAAAAACTGGATAAGTTAGCTCTGGAATTGGCCTGGGAAACCGATCAAACGACCTCCCAGAGTCATGAAAACTTGCTGGAATATAGACATCTGACCCGAGAATGGAACACAAAAGACGTATCGATGAAAAATATCACAAGGTGAAATTTATTAATTGTCAAAGTTTCTTACTCGAACTTTCTACAACAGCTTATTTAGAACCAATTAAAACTCATGAAATCACCTTGTCGAAAAAACACCAAATCAACTCCTAGCAAGCTGCCACTGGACACAGTAGGTCATTTTGGTACAGTGAGCATGTGTACAAGAGTAATTTTCTTGAATTATCATTCATCAAAAGATATTGAAGGTCAAAGTTGAACTCTCTGAAAGTTTCATAAAATGTAGTTGCAAAACTGAACAAATTGCATTTGGTTTTGACCTAGTAAAAATAGAAAATCAACTCATGAAACTCTGAAACCTGACACAGGAGTTCATGAATGCATGGAGAATGGAGAGAAACAATAATTTTGACTTGACGATCATCCATTTGCAAAATACAAGCTCGAATAGAAGGCTACTTTGCAAAACTGAAAGTTTGCAAACAATAGAAAAGTGCCAAAACCCTCCAACTTCATTTTTCAAAACCATGACAACTTATTGTGGGAAGCTAAAAATTGGAAATAATACTCACATAGGTCACATGAGTGGGTCCACAAAGGGGTTTTGCATGAAAATCAACAGGCTCTGAAATATGATCCTCCAAAGTAGGTCATTCAGGAAGATTTGTCAAGTGCACTTCTGAGAGTGCAGAGGAATTTTTTTTGAAATCAATGGCTCCAACTGAGGATGTATGCCCCCTATGGGTATAGAAAGATTTCAAATCTTTGGGGAGTAGACCAAATACTGAGTTCATTAGGTGTTGTCAAATTGCTCCTTTATTCAACCTTTTTTTTCAACTTCATCTAGTGACCCCAGGACACCAAATAAAAAATGGGAGTTAACATTTACCTCTGTCAAACAAAATTCTGTAAAAAGAGTTGATCTCCCTTAGCTCATGCTTGCACTTGTCAAACCATAACAACATGAACAACTGCACCTTTGCAAACACAATCATCAGGCTACCTTCATGCAAGAAGAAACTTACTCTCTATTTAGCTTTGTCATCAAGTTTCAACCAAATCACATAGACCATATCACTACCACTTTCTTCATTTTCTGATTTTGTATCAAGTGATAACATATGAGGACAGTGATCAAGACTAGATGAATACACAATCTTATCATATTCATTAACACCCTCATAATAATCATGTTTAGAGGAGATATCATGGATGGAAAACAACATGCAATCATCTTGGGTGTTGAGAAAAGATTGCTCACACATTTGATACTCTTTCCACTGAATTGCATCCTAGGTCAATTTGTCATTATCCAAACATCACAACCCAAACACATTATGATGTGTTTCAAGATTCTGAAAATTAGGTTTATCAACACCAAAAGTACTTTCCTCTTCATTCAAATCATGGTATTCAGCAAGAATGCCAACATCCGATGCACAAGTAATGTTCTCCATCTTAGGCTCAAAGACAAGATTATCAACACTCAACATGTTATCACAAAGAGAAGCCTCAAATATAGGTTCATATGACTCAGAATTTTCACTTGCAACAGATTCACCATAGTGAGTGTTCAAGACACATTCACTATTGCAAAGAGTATCACATTCAACATTATCCCTTGCTGCCACAACATGAAAGTCTAAAAAATACTGCTCATGAGAAGAACTGTGAATTGCAGGTCCAGGAAAAAGGTTTTCATATGCATCTATGTGATAGAAACAATCATATTCTTCATTTGCAAACTCATCATAAAGAACTTTATTAGTTGTACCAGTATTTGTTTCTACCTTTTCACTTTTATATACAACCACATTTGTGCTATTCTCATGTAAACATTCAGTGATAACTTTGAAATCAATAGAAGGAATGGAGGAAGGTGAAGAGTCAAACAAGGAGAGAGTGCCTTGTTCATCATTGTTGTTATCAATACATGTATGCTTCTCATAGTCAATTACCTGAACCAATTCATCTAATGAATCTCTTGCACACATATCCTCTTCTTTATCCATACTACTACAACAATCAACATGGTCACATTCCTCACTGTCAAACTAACAATCATTGGTTATATCTTCATTGCAGTTGTTTCTGGACGATCTCTCCAACTGAAACTCATTGCACACTTTGTCATTTTCATTTGATACATTGACATTCTCAAGAGAATTTCCTAAATCAACAAATTCCTTTGTCTCGTCGTGAAGACTTGCATCAAAGCTAAACTCAACACATGTAGAATTGACATGATCAATTGTACCACAATGTTGCTAATCACATATCTCTTCTTCAAAGAGTAAATCCAACTCATATTCTTCATCATGTTCTTGGCTCAGGAGACTTGGAATCCCATTGTTCTTCACAACATCACATTCATTAACTGAAGGGAAAGTCTCATCAACACAATGTGAACTGAGATGATAGTTCAAGAAGTTATCTACATCATTACAACCTTCATCTGATATAGAAAAGTGGCTCTCTATTCCTATATTTTCAGAGAAAATAGAGGAAACTTCATATGTTTGATTCATTTCATCATGACTATTATGACTACAATCTTCATATGGGTTTACTTTCTCTATGGGCTAAATAGAAAAAGAATCTTCATTTCCACATAATGCATCATCATTGTCTTCTGCTATACCATCCACCTCTATTAGATCAAGTCTAGAAAAGGTACCATCACATAGGTTAGTTAGAAAACCACTTCTTAGATGCTCTATCATTTCTCCAACTGTTGAAATCCATTGATACAAACACTTAAGACATGGGGGCTTCAAATTAGTTGGCATGGTACTCAAACCTGGCTCGTAATTCTCATAGAATAAATCAATGTAAGATGCTTCATCAAGTCTTTCTTACTCTGGTATAGCCAACAAAAATTCCATGAATCTATCATGAAATTCATGGGGAAATTCATCCTTAGATCTCTTTATGTCACATAGTGCATCAATAGGTGACATGGATTCAATTTTTCTTTTAGATTGCAGTTCAAATTCCTCTTGGATATGCAAGTGTCTATTGTCTAACAAGTAGACATTGTCTATTGATATTCCTTCAAACTAATCAATAAAAAGTATCTTAAACTCTCTCCATGAACATATGGAATGCCTTGGAAAGATAGAAAACCAGTTTTTTGCAATACTTTCTAAAGTTCTAACAAAAAAATTCATGATAGCATCCTCATGACCTATTTGATAGTTATCTATCAAATTAATGAAACTTTGTAAATGTTGTGATGTTGATTCATACTTTTCTCCCTTGAATCTTGGTATGTTATGTATGACTTTAGAAGGAATGAAATTTGGGCATCCATTAATGCCATTGAAATCAAGGGTCCTATATCTTTCATTGTTAAAACCTCTTTGAAAAACTAGTTGGGGCTAGTCATACACCATGGTTGCTCTAGGAGCCATACAAGAATGCATGTATTGATTCATTTTGATACACTTCTTTCAAATTTTGAAGTATCAACTCTATAGTTAATCTTTCACTGCCTTATTTCTATCTTTCATCATGATCTCAGAATATTACAATGCATAATTCAAATGCATCTATGCCTAATATCTATTTAGTAGGCAAAGCTAAAAAATAGCAGCATACTTCTCCAACATAATACATAGGCTACAAATTACAATTCAGAAGTATGCAAACTTAATTCTATTTTCCTTTCCCTTTGTTACTACTAATTCACTCAATAGGGAATCAAATTTTTATCCTAAGATGTTCAAATATGGTTTTCATACACAAGTTTCTTGAAAACCTAAAGTGAAGAATACCTAGAAATGTTGCAATTGCTACAAATTGATCTAGAAATATTGTAGATCTGGAACTTTTCTTCAAATATTCAATAGGTTCTTCTAACAGAGTTGCCACCTCTCTTCATAGAGGACTGAACTTCAAGTAGTATGAAGTTCTTTCACATGTAAATTCATTTCTGAGTTCCTTTCACCAGCAAAGCACCATAGATCATGAAATCTTCAGGTTCACTACAAAAAATTATTTCTCGAGGTTTGAATTCCTTCAATATTTGAACTAGATTCAAAATGGAAAATAAAATGACTCTATGCAAATGATGTGACTCTGCTTCTAAGCAGTCTGTAACTGGAGATTCAAATTTATCCCCAATAGAGTAACCATTTTGTTGCTGTTCCAAATGAAACAATCCAATGAATCCTATAGACTAGCCACTTTCTAATGATCAAACTCAATGGTGGATTTGGCCAACTGACGAGATTCAGTCAAAGACTGAGAAGTTTTGCACTGCTGGCTCTACAGGTTC
The DNA here is from genome assembly GCA_007258455.2 of Sequoia sempervirens. Taxonomy (NCBI): domain Eukaryota; kingdom Viridiplantae; phylum Streptophyta; class Pinopsida; order Cupressales; family Cupressaceae; genus Sequoia; species Sequoia sempervirens. The sequence goes on along the minus strand of VDFB02046911.1, from coordinate 368,313 downwards.
AAGGTGGGTCAACCTATACAATGCTTAAACACTTAATTCAATCATACATAGACATTGTTTTTTATAGCAGATAATTCCCAATTCAATTACACCAAGGAAAGTAATAATGACCTCAAATCTGGCTAAATTCTTGGTACATCAAAACTTACTCAATAATTGGAAGGAAAAACACCAAACATCAACCAAACATCAAGGATTTAAAATGATTTTGAATTTAAGCTTTTTTATGAGATTCATCATGATGAATAACAAACTACTGCCTAATTCTAGGCCATGGAGTGAAATTTATAAAAATAATTCATCAACAAATGGATTTCAACCAATGGATTTACAACTATTAATGTATTACATCAACAGATCCTCTCCTATTATCAATCAAATTCTCCTTATCAGATCCAACCTGCACACTTCAAATCACATTTATCTATTCAAAGTATTTAACCATTTCATTGAAACAAAACCATAAACACATAAAACAATCTCAGAAAATTGAATTGAAAAATCCAAAGATACCATGTATTATTGAATTCATATGACTTAAACTGTACAAGTTTGGAGATAATTTCATGACATTCATGACTTTCATGATTTATTTGCAGAAACTGGCTGATATTTACTCATGGAATCAACAATGAAAGCTTACAGACTCAAATTATAACTCAGAACTCAACATTTTCTATTTACACAACCCCACACAAGAATTCAAAACCTTTAACAATGAGAGAAGAATGATAATATAAAGAAGAATAGAAAGCTCCACAAGAAGCCCAAGAGCTAATCTGGAGATGCCATCTATAAGTTTCTTTCCCATTGATCAACAAAATTGTGAAGCTTCTCTCATCTCTCTTCCTTCCAATAGATTTTGCCTCCAATTCTACCTTTGCAACAGAAAAATTTCCCATGTTGAGAATTTCACTCCATTTTACCAATAGCTAGAAAATAGCCTTGCCCATGAAAACTCTGTTTCACTCTTTTATTTGCTATAGCAACACATTATTCCCCAACAAATATTTCATTTTACATTAAAATGCTCCTTTGTGCACTTTCACGTGCAAATGTCTGAACTTTATTTGGGGTTAAATATTTAACCCACACCACTATACTTACTGTTAAAATACTTGCCCATAGCATTTTTATTTCACTTTACAAAAGTGAAAGCATTTAGAAAAATCATTGGACAAGAAGGACTTTACCCATGCTTCCACCTAGCCCATTTAAAATACCTTGCCTTAAATATTTGAAGGAATCTTTCAAAATTTCATCTTGCATTTTACTTTTATCTTGTTTCACTTTCATAGGCCAAACACATTACCTTATGTCTCCCCTTTAATTTTCACCTTACATTTATCTCATTTTTGAAATACATTACTTTCAAATAATAGAAGCCTTTTAACATGGGCCCATTTTAAATGTTTTCCCCCTTTTCAGATAAAATGGATGTGTTTAAATATTACTCCATCGGGTGAGTAAGAAAATTTATCCATGCACTAATGTATTTCATTCGTCCCCATCGCATTTAAAAAAAAAAAAACTCAGCCATGCTTTATTTTAGCCACCACTTCATTAAACCTTCACCTAGGCACATTTTATCCTTCTTAAATGCTTTTGCTTTTGAAAGCGAAAATGAAAACTTTAAAATATTAAGCCATCGAGCCTTCATTTGCTTGACGGTCCCACACTCCACATACCCTCTTCTTGCTGATCCCACAAGGTTAGATGGTGAGAATTTAGGAGGTGCGAGCTGGTATGGAAAAGCCAAGATTTGGCTGCATTTGCATCTTCATTTTCTTACATCGATCTCCATTTCTCTCCTTTGCTTCACATTCTGCCCTAATCTATTCGCATTTTGGACCCTGCAACTCGTGCAATCATGGTGGCCTATGCATGCTTCACATTACAGTGTGATTCATTTCCAATGTTGGCAGCTCTATTCATGGATCGATCTCCTTCATCTTAGGATGATGGCTTCCCCTTTGCTCACAACACAAGCTTTGCTTGTATCCACATTGGCCTCCTTTTCACTGGCATTTTTCTTGAAAAATTTTTTAGTCCTCATTTTATGCATGTGTTGCATTTACAAGCTACCCTTGTTCAAAATATTCACTATTCCAAAATTTTACATAATGAATTTCAATCCTCTCCAAGGCTTGATGAGGCGTTCCATTCATAAAGGGTTTCTCCCTTTGCATTTACTTACAAGTTTTTGAAGTCTTTCAATGAATTCATTGTCTACATCCACAACAATCATGGCATTCAAGTGTATATACTGATGCCTTCTCACTATGTTTACACTCTAACCATTCATTCTTTTCACAGCCCACGTGATCTTGGTGCCCAAATTTGACCATGGTTCAAGCATCAAACAAAATATTCCTACAACTCAAATTCCTTACTTTCTGGCCGCACATTGTATTTTCCAGAGAGTTTCTAAAGTCTTTTCAACAAATTCATTTTGTATAGGTGGCTGCTAGTGGGGCGTTCATGCATTCTCCTTTGCATTTTGTTGGATGTCCATGCCCTTGTTACTGGAGTATTTGCAGCTTATAGTCTTTAGCTGCACTGAACTATCCTTTTTCTGTGCAATGGTGCTCCATCAAATGCTTCCAAGTTGCACCCATATTGACAGAGCATTCATCGAGCCATCTTAAAGCCTGACACACCCTCAACAATTACATTTGCTTAAGGGTTTCTTTAAAATCTGATCACCAGTCTACTCTATGCACAAGCAACAATTATGGTATTCATTAAGATCATATTTACTAGAGGAATTCTCCAGGTTTGTTGACTGACATCCTTCCCAGAATGTAGAAGCAGAGCTTTAATTATTCAAGCAACCCAACGCTTCCCTCTACTAGCATGAAGATTGCCCCTCAATTGAGCTCCTTCATTTAGTGCGGTGCGGGCATCCACTGTTTTCTTTTACTCAAACAATCTAGAATGCATTTCCATTGCAAGTATAAAATTCTACGCTCCTACAGATCAATCTCTTCATGTTTATCTTGCAAGATCAAATGAAATACTTTCATCTAACATACGAGTTGTTTCTACAAGAACAATTTCTTTTCTTTGTACCAACATTTCAAATATGGTTTCCAACTGCTCAATAGGCATTGCTTTATTCCTTGAATGCCTTCATCGATTCTTTAATACTGTGATCTCTCTTATATTGTCCTCTTTGACTACCATTAGAAACTAACTATGCCTTCTTTGTCAATCACTACTCTACCCTCTTATCTTGGTTTGGATTTTGATGAATTTGGCTCTCTATTATTGCAATTAAATCAAGACTAGGTTGATGCTTTGTTGTTCATTTTATCTTGACATGGACTGTACTTTTATATCAGCCATTGAAACAAGCCTTCCCTAGGTTGCCAATAACCATATAATACTACGAGCCTTCCATTCATATTTAGATAGTGATAACAAATAACCCATGTGTTGAGGTTCGAGCTTCGAGAACATTTCCTTCAACTGAACAACCTACAAATGCACTTGTTCAAAACAATTCATCTGATGTGATTTCCTTAATACAACAATCACAATTTTACCTTAGTGCATAGCATGTCGGGTCCGCATGTGGGCCCAGCTAAAAAAAAAATCATTTTCAAACAACTTTCATGCTCAAATTGACTTGAGGAAGCTTTTGAACACTTATGAAGTGAAAACATGAATTGGGTTATCGTTAGAATTTTTTTTCTAGAACATTTGAAAAATGAGCAAAACTAGACAAGTTGGCTCTGGAATCGGCTTGGGAAACCAATCAAACGACATCCCGGAGCCATGAAAACTTGCAGGAATATAGAAATATGACCTAAAAATGGAATGAAAAAGACGTCTCGGTGAAAATTATCACAAGGTGAAAGTTATTATCTGTCAAAGTTGCTTACTTGAACTTTCTGCAATAACAACCTATTTAGAACCAATTAAAACTCATGAAATCACCTCGTTGAAAAAATACCAAATCAACTCCTAGTGAGCTACCACTGGACATAGTAGGTCATTTTGGTACAGTGAGAATGTGTACAAGAGGAATTTTCTTGAATCATCATTCATCAAAAGATATTGAAGGTCAAAGTTGACCTCTTTGAAAGTTTCAAAAAATGCAGGTGCAAAACTAAACAAATTGCATTTGATTTTGACCTAGTAAAAATAGCAAATAAGCTCATGAAACTATGAAACCTAACACAGGAGTTCATGAATGCATGGAGAATGAAGAGAAACAATCGTTTTAACTTGACGATCATCCATTTGCAAAATACAAGCTCGAACGGGAGGCTACTTTGGGAAACTAGAAGTTTGCAAATAGCAGAAAAGTGCCAAAACCCTCCAGCTTCATTTTTCAAAACCCTACCAAAACTTATCATTGGAAGATGAAAATTGGAAAGCATACTCACATAGGTCACATAAGTGGTTCCACAAAGGGGTTTTTCACGAAAAATTAATATGCTCCAAAATATGACCCTCCAAAGTAGGTCATTCAGGCAGATTTGTAAAGTGTAGTTCTGAGAGGGAAAACACAATTTTTTTGAAATGGGCACTTCAAATTTGCAAAATTTGAGAGTTCCATCAAGAGGAAAGAAAAAATATAGGAAGCTTACAACAAGGAATGTTAAATCATTTCGAGAAAGCAAATGTTGCTAGAATTTCAACTTTGAGTTGATTGAATGTCATGGAAGCACTAAGGGGGGAAGGAAGAGAGTGGATTGACTCAAATAAAGTACCACATCCAACAAAAATAATGAAAATATTTTTGATTTGGAAGAACTTTTGACTTCTTTGTAAGTCATGATGTCAATTAAGCCATGTATTTCATGACCACAAGGATAAGGTATTGGAATTTTTGGAGAAAAATAGTGGAAAGGTCAAGGATTGTGACCTATTATTACACCATACTTTCTATATATTTGATTGTAAAATCAATTACTATTATCATTGATTCCTTAGGAAAGGATAGGTAGATACCTTGATCATGAAAGGGAAGATCATTGCCTATGGGATAGGCAAGGGAAGATCTAGATTACTCATGATACAGAACAAAGTGTCTCTATACTCGGACTATCTACCTTATATGGGGATTAAGTTAATGGTGTTATTTTTATACATAGGTAGTAATAATACATATATATTGTGAAATATATCCACTTCATGAAGCAACTTGACACTATAGCTTACTATTCTAAGGGAACCTTTGGAAAGATAGGGTTAGCATTGCAAAAGTAAAGATATGAAAGATATGATGTGACGTTATGTGAACCACATCAAATATCTTCATTGGAATGATCATTTGATCATACTTTATATTCGAATGAAACCCTAGGTTTAGGATAACCTATTTGGGATGAGAAGTTCATTTGATTAAAGAGTGAAACCTTAGGTTAATTTTTACCTACTGGGTTGGGATATCTACTGGAGTACTCATTGATACCTATAGGTTGGGAATAACTTACTTGGTTGGATTGTACATTTTGGTCTTGATTGGAATATATAGGGTTAGATTAACCTATATAATCATACTAGTCCTTGATTGATGAACTTATCCTAGGATTAGGGTATACTGAGGTTGAGACTGACCTATGTGATTAAGTGAATCACTTGAGCTAATGAGAAACATTTGTGCTTGGTAATTAAGTATGCAATTAAATTTGATATCTTCTAAGAACCAACATGATTGAAAGATGATTAATACTCAAAATTAGTACTAATGCTCATTCAAAAAGATAGATTGAGCTGAAAATTAGTTTACAATTTTGGAAATGACCTAAGGACGAAGAAATCCAAGTTGTGGATGTCCTAAGATAAAGGAGATTTATCTCTGCAAAGTATCTAACCATTATTAGTTGGGAATTAAATGTGGCATGAGATCACAAAATAGGTTTTTATTTAGTCAAATAATAGACTATTATGGGACGTAAAAGAACCTATGTACTCAAAATTTTGGAAGATTAAGGAATGAAACAAGAAAAATTGATGTCATAGTTGGGACATTGGAATGCCAAAGTTATTTGTCAGATGAGGAACCACTATAATCTAGAAAAAAAGGAGTAGGATGTTGCACATAATTTGGAAATATTTTTTCTAGTATGCTAGGAAATGAAGACCAGATGTCATCATCTGCAGGACATGTATACTCTCATGGTATTCTAGAGGGGGAGTTGTTGAACACAAGAAATTTTAACCTATCTATGTCACCGAAATTGACATAATGTTGTGGTGGAAAAACTCACCAAGGTAACCAACAATGGTTGGAAATTGAATTTATGGGATTTTGATCCTAAGTAATATATTGTGTATAGTAATTGCTTAGTATTCCTAAGAAAGATTTCTCAATTGTGAAAGAGAAAATAATGATAGGTTTGTGTAAACCATGATCATACTTTGAGACATTCAATTGAAAAAATGCACAATATATTATTGTAGTTGAACAAGAAAAAGTGGTAAACCAAATCTTGAATAATTTGTTGAACACATATAAACTTCTACTATTGAGGTTTGATCCATTATACAGAAAGGAAGGTTGGAAACTCTATTAAGCTGAAATAGGCTAAGAAATAGGGTTAACCTTAAGCTAGAAAGGTTATAAAAAATGAATAGATGATTGAAACGGTGAAAGAAACTTTGTTGATACAAATCCTGATTTATGTAGTATCATTATGTTTGGAACTGACAGATGTCCAAGAGAAATTTTATGCTCGAGATGGACAAATGGTCAAGAGCATTAATTTATGGTTAGGGAAAATGGATGTGTAAGTGATGGATGGACTCAACTTCTGAGTTATCTAAAAGTGAAAATACCAAAGGGAATGATGGGACCCACGGTGTAGTGTACAATGCACCAATATTCCTTTTCTATTTGTATGACAATAAAGATAAATTCATTAGCCAATGAGAATGTGCTTTACAGTCACTATAGTATAGGTTTCATGTGGTATATAGATACTAATGTACATAAGATACATATGAGGTATGATGATTACCATGCATAAGCTCTTTGGGAGAGTAGGTATGTGTGAGGCATACAAGTTTTTCCTATGCAATAGCAAGGATACTCAATGCAAGGTCCATGAAGGACAAGGTTGCAAGGATTGGTGCCACATAGGAAGAATTTTCTATGATTCTTAGATGAATTGAAAAGGGTAAGTATAAACCTTTACTCAAATTTATTTGTATGTTAAAGTGCTATAGATCATTACGGATGATGATTCACAAGGGGGAAGTATGTTACACCCTATCTTGTTATTACCAATTTACTTTTACCTTCATGGGTAAGTAGGTTAGTAAATGAAATCATGAGTTTGATATGCTTGCTAAGGAATGGAATACTGAAGTAGGTATTATGTGAAAGTAATGATAAATGCTTAATATGGATTTGAAAGAGTAAATATGTTTACATTGATTGATATATGAATATGCTAAAGTTATGATGCATATGGATTTATTATGAACATATAACTACCATTGCAAATGTTCTGAGCTAGTCTCAAGGACAGGTTCATTCCTTCGGTTGGAGGGGAAGTATCACTCAGGAGAAGATCATGGTCAGGTAACCAGTAACGTAACCTATCTGAGCTTTCACACACTCACAATAGAAATGTTTATTATAGACATAGTGTTGGGGAAATGGTAAGTCATCCTTAGTATGATGTGTTTGCATTAATAAGGGTCATTATTATTGTTGAATGCATGCTTGGATGATGTTTATATGTTTGGAACTTGTGAGTCCTTCCTTATATTACTATGCTTGATTGTATGGTTGAATAAGTATTTGGGATATATATATATATATATATATATATATATATATATATATATATATATATATATATACGTGGTACATTGGATGTAATGGGATGTCCATAGGGTATGTGCAAGATCATGATGGGCCAAAAAGTGGCAATATGATGGGTATGTGTAGGGTATGTGGCTGATGACTTTTTTTTACCCAAAATTGATCAAACAAAAAGGGTTTTTAAAGGAGATAGTCAACTTTCCACCAATATAAATTATGATTTACTTTGAATTTAATAAATAATTATTATTCATTTTCTATTTGAATTGCAACTAAAGTCCTGATTGATCAACTAATTGAAAAACATCTATAGCATTCAAATAGTATCACATTTTTTGAATCAAAAACATGTCACATTCTATGCTTCACATACTATAGGATTAAAAAAAAAAATTGATGAAGTTTTGACCTTGGTGGTCGACATACGAAGTTTTATATTTTTTTAAAGTTGTAATAAAAAAATCATAATTAATTATTTACTTGGAAAAAATTACAAAAAAATATGCATCACATTGGGACATGAGTCCTCTACTTATATCTAAAATATTATAAAAAAATATTATCATTTTATTGTGGTTAGGGTGGTCAAACAGACACCTACTTCTTATTTTTTCCTTGAAATTTAAGTACTACTGCATTGAAATTTCAAATTTTCACCAATTAGTTTTTTTTTTTTAAATAAACCTAATAGTTTAGAAACTACATTCAATTTGCTATAGATTCTATTCTTACATATTTTTTAAATAATATAGGTAACTTATTGAAATTTTTATGTCAAGTTTCGTAACTCTAATTTTTCTAAATTTTTCGTCACTTAAGGGCCTATTTTTTCCATGATGATCCTACACATACCCCATACTAGTATATCAACATATGTATAATTATGCATATATGTACATAGATATTAATATGATGTTATTATGTGATCATAATCATTTGGATATTGAATGAACTATGGCTTTATTTCTTTGTATGATATGAATATATTTGTGATTGAATATATTTATATATATATATGTATATATATATATATGTACACATGAGCGTTAATGCTTATATAGAGGAGTGTGTCTATAAATATATAATTTATGTATATAATATATTATTATTATTGTGTGTGAATGTTAACTTGTTTGTATTCATTCATTTATCAAATGTATGTATACTTGTTTGACATGGAATATATATTAGTATATGTGCATATACATATATATATAAAAGATGTAGCATTAAAGATATTTTTTAACTTTTATATATATATATATATATATATATGTATATATGTACTTATATGTATATATATATAATATATATTTACGTGTTTATATGAATATGTGCTTGGTGATTGATTAACATATGAAATGCTTAGAGGCTGACTTATTACTTGAAAAAAGGCCAATTTGTATATGACAAATATAAAGCATTGAAAAAGTTGAATATAAAGTATATTGGCAACAAATAAAGGGTGAACTATATGCAATATATAGTGCAGCAAATGAGTCGATATGAGGAGTTTGACTTAGTCAATGCTATGAGAGAGAATGTGTATGACTTACGAAATATAAATTATCTTGGGACGCCTGATCAAATATAGATGGTTTTTACCAATAGTAAAGTAAATATAAATTCATGATGATAGGATAAGTTACAACAAGGAATTTAAATGGTCAAAATTTTATTTAATGTGCTAGGAGACTCATCATTCTTATATTACTTGTTGAGTATAGACTTATTTGGTTTATGCAATGTGTTACATTTTAATGTTGACTGATTTAGTAAGTAAAAGTCATGCCAAACTATAGGGAGATAGTTGCTTGCTTGGTGCCATATGGTAAAAGTTATAAATGTTGTAGAAGTCCATTTTGGGAATAGGTCAATTGTCACCTTTTGATAATGTGCAAATTGAAATAGTTAGAAGCTACTGTCCAAATTAGAGCTCGACTTGTAGCTTAGTGTGTTGACTAAACTCTTTATTTTTTGCCACCATTTTGTAAAGTAAAATGATTCAACTTGAATGGGTACTATTGTCAAATTACATGCCTTTTCCATAGGCTATGTTGTCTCATTTCTATTGTATAAATAGAGAGGTAGATCTCTCATTTGGGACACATTCCATTTGCATTCTATTCCATTCTACTCTACATTTTCTAGTCTACAATACTTTGTTGTATTCTAAGAGAGCTTTGAGTATATTGTGAGGAGCTTTATTGTTTGAGTTATACTTTAGAGAAGCATATTATCAACTAATGAGAGATGTATTATTGAGGTATTGCTTGTGAGGTCAAAGTGATACTAGTGGGCTACTATTGGAAAGCTTTGCATCAAACCATTCATTTGGATAAGCATAACTTACAGGCATGAGGATACATCTTCCTTTATCCTTCTTTGTTTATGAAAGATTGATTCTTGAGTGATTTATTGTATCTATTGATTTTACTTGCATTATGGAAATATAGCATTTTGTTTGAAAGGAAATTAGAAGTTGTTTATGTTGTTTGTGAATTGTTTGCAATTACTCTGTAATAAGGGGAATTGTTTTCAATAAGTATTAATATACTAGATATGAATAAACAAAGGTAGCTTAAGGGATTACTCATTGGTAAAGTTATTTGATTATACAAGATAACTAGTGGGTTACTCCTGGGTTGGGGTATACTGAAACCTAGTGAGTTACAACTACCACTTGAGTTAGAGGCATTGGACTCTTAAATACAAAGTTATCATATTGACAAGAGTAGACTCATAGCTTCAACCCTTTTAGTTAAGGAGATTATACTCTTGAATGAAATCATCTATTTTTATGATGATTATTTGATTGAGGTCGTTCATTGATAAGGTTATACTCTTAAACGAGTATCACTTATTGTGTGATATTTTACTAAATGGAGTCAATTATTTAATCTATGATTATGATGAGGCTTATGTAGCTATACTCTAGATTATAAAGTTATACTTTAGATTAGTTTTTTTTTTGAAAAGAATTGCTTGTTAATGTAAAGATAATCTCATATGTTATACCTAGGATAAAAATATCCACTGAAGGAGTAACTAGTGCTTAGGGTTACTGGTCGAGTTACCATTATATTTCAAAAAAATGTGGAGCAAGTTATTTCTAGGGTTAAAGATTACCCATTGGAGGAAATTACCTAGGAATAGTATAAGAATGGTCATAATCCAAACCAATCCGTAGTTTTGTATGTGAATGTGAGGACTGCCACTCAAAGTACTGATTGAGAATACTTTGGCCAAAGTAGTATAAGTTGCCACTTTTTCCATTGTTAGTTCACTATGGTCCTAATATGCAATCTAGCTCAAGATTTTCATACTTGTAGGTGTAGCTACTGTATGAATAGGTTCTGGTTTGTGGGAAACAACACTAAGCTCAAATAGGAATTTTTTATGAGGTTTCCCAATCAATCTCTTCATTGAAGGGTAGGGCCATATCACCTATGAGCTAGATGTGTGGGGGACTGCATTTAAGTCCATGGTTGGTGGAAAAATGCTTGAGTGATGCTTATCCTCATCAGTTGGTAGTCGAGGTTTGTAGATGTTTGTGCCAGTATCAAGGGAAACTGAAGTATTTACGCCAACGAGCAAGGACATTCAGAATGTATGTGTCGATGTGGTGACATCATGACCAGTTTGTATAGCTATTTCCAGATGAAGCTCAAATGAGCTATGTTTTGTATCATGTAGCCATTTACATGGAAGGATGTAATCATGAATGATATACCTGAGTTCATTCAATATGAAATCTATATTATGGAAAGATTTGTGAAATTAAAATGGGATGTAATGAAATTTTTGAAATAGTGTTGTTTCAATTGTGCATGTAATTTATGTTGTGGAAAATAAAAATTATTGCTATGTTTTGGCATCCTGGTTTATCACTTGAGGTGAAGACATTGGAATTTTTACTGTGAAGAACACTGAGGTTGTTATAGTAAAAGTAGGTAAAATTATGTTACAAATTCCTATCCATGTTATGCCTCATGAATTTTCATATAATCTTCTATTGGGTAGACCATATATTCATGAGATGAATTGAGTTCCTTCAACGCTTCACCATATAATGAAACACATTTATAATAACAAGGGTTATATGATAAAAGATGATCCAAAATCCAAATGTTATTTACAAATAGAGAAGGGAATAAAAATTCCTTTAAGAACATTAATACCAACCTCAAAAGTTGAACCCTTACAACGCAAAGATAAAGATGATACAAACTTGTTGGAAGATGATTGGATTTCCTTAGATTTCACACCTACCTTCATGGGATAATATAAAGACATGCAAACAACATGAAGAAAGAAAAAGAAGTGGTAGTGATCTCAACATAATGTATATTAACAACATTTGAACCCACAACTTCAAGAAAAGATGGGGATACAAGATATACATCCACTTATGATGAAAACCACTATGAGAAACCACAACTTAAAAAGAAAGGGAAGCTATTTATGGAAAAGGGTATCAACTTTTGAAAACAATTAGATATAATGGAAAAGGATGAGGGAAATAACAAGAACTTTGAGTTTCTATAGAGCCTAATATACAAGAGACACAATGAGATCTTGGTTATTGTCCCTCTAAGATTAAAAAAGCATCAAAAATACCTTCACTCAATGTCAATGTTTTCACAAAAGAGCCTACCAAGATAAATCTAAAGTTGGAACATCTTGAATTGACAGATACTATTGGAACTGACATGCCATTAGACAACTTTCAAAATGATGAATCCTTGGAAGACTTTTTTAGCTCGATCATGAAATTTACCCATGTTACCACCATAATCAATGATCCATCTATTATTTAAATCACAAGGGATACTTTGGTGAAGGGACAAAATTGGAACAAGAAAAATCTCAACAAATCCTTGATATTCTAGCTCAAAGTGCATTACTTGTAGGGGATACCATTATTATACCAATGGATCTATCTAATGAAGAAAAAAATATTCAAATTGTAAAATTCCTTGATGAGAATGAGCAAGAGGATCATGTAACTTTATTAAATGTTTTTCCAAAAATATTTGCTTGGACTTATTCAGATATGATCGGTATTGAACCTAATATTTTTACACATAACATTGTTCTTTGGGAAGATGCTAAACTAGTAAGATATAAGATATGAAAGATGAATCCTAAGATGGCATTCTTAGTAAAGGTGGAGATTGAAAAACTATTGCAAGCTAGATTCATCCATCCCATTGATTACTCTCCTTAGATTTCTAACATTGTAGCAGTGACAAAACTTGATAATCAATTTAGGATGTGTACATATTTTCATGACCTTAATAAAGCATCTTTAAAAGATGATTTCCCCTTCCTAATATTGATATGACAGTGGACTCAACTACAAGACATACTTTTTTATCATTGATGGATGGTATTTTGGGATACAATAAAATTTTCATCAACCTACAAGATCATTATAATACATCCCTTGCTACACCTTGGGGAACATTTTATTGGGTTTTTATGCCTTTTGGATTGAAAATGCTAGGGCCACATCAAATAGCTATGACACTGATATTCCATGATTTCATACATAAAATTTTGGAAGACTATGTGGATGATATTATGGAAAAATCTATAACTCAACAAGACCATGTCAAAAATCCTTCAAAAAATATTTGAGATAATTCACAAGTATAATATGAGGCTAAATCCGAAAAAGTATGTCTTTGGTGTCAATAGTGGGAAATTGTTGGTTTTATAGTATCACATAAAGGAATTGAGGTGGAAATATAAAATATTGATGCTATCATAAACATGACACCCCCTAAAAATATATCAAAATTGTGTAGCTTACAAGTCAAGATTTAGGCTATCTGTCATTTTGTTGCATCATTGGTGGATCAAATTCTTCGGTTTACTCTTCTCCTTAAGAAATAATCATAATTCAAATGGAATGAGGATTGCAATAAATCCTTTGAAATTTTGAAACAATACTTAGCTAATCATCCTATTTTTTGACCTTATATTTAAGGAAATCATTTCATCCTTTACATTTTAGCATCAATGCATGCTCTCACTGTGTTATTGGCCCAACAAGATGAGAATGGAAAGGAAAATCTTGTATATTACATTATTCAAGCATTGACTAATTATGAAACACGATATACAACCATAGTAAAACAATGTTTGTCTTTAGTGTTTTCCACTAACAAATTGAGAAATTATTTATTAAAAAAAGAGGTGCATGTTGTAACAAAATTTGATCCTTTAAAACATCTCTTGGCTAAAATAAAATTTTCAAGACACTTAGCTAAATGGGTCATGTTGCTAATTGATTTTGACCTTAAGTTTGTCTCCCAAAAAGCAATAAAGGGTCAAGCATTAATTGACCACTTAGCTAATGCTCCTTCACCATTAGCATTACAAAACCATGAATCATTCATTGATGAGAACATGTTGCATATAGATGATAACGAAACATGGGAAATATACATTTTGAAGGTTCTAAGTGTCAAACTAGCTTTGGAGTAGGGGTTATATTGATACCACCTTCAGAAAAGCTAATTCTCTTGTCCAATCATCTAAACTTCCTATGCAAAAACAACATTGCAGAGTACAAGGCCCTTATTATTGGGACACATGTGGGCTTATCTTTAGGCATCAAACACGTTTATATATTTGGTGATTCTTAATTGATTATTAAACAAATAAATGTGTCTTATCAAGCAAAGAATTCTAATTTATCACAATATAAATAACTCACAATGACACTGTTAGAACATTTTGAATCATACACTATTGACAATGTTCCTCAAAAATATAATCAATGCGCAAATGCAATGGAAATAATTGCTTCTCTTGTGTCTCTCGAAGACTCTTCCATAGAATTCACATTCACCATCCATACTCTCACAAACCCATCCATAGAAGTCATAATGAAGGAAACATTAGTTTCCAATAATCAAGCCTCTATTGAATGGTATATTCCAATATTTAATTATTTAAACAAGGGTATCTTTCTTGAACCAACTACTAGGAAAACCAGAGCTTGTCTTAGAAAAATAGTAGCTCGATATACAATCCTAGAAGGTGTGTTTTATAGATGGTCATTTGATAGTATTCTTTTTCATTGTCTAAAATAATCTGAAATCCCTATAGCCCTTGAAGAAGCTCATGCAGGTACTTATAGGGGGCATGCGGGGATAAGTTAATTAGCTTAAGAGATAATCCATATAGGATACTATTGGCAACACATGGAACAAGATTGTTTTGATCACATTAAGAAGAGTCATAAATGTCAATAGTATAATAATTTGATTCATGCTCTTGCCTTCGAACTTCGTGTCCAAATTCCTATTTGGCCATTTTCAATGTGGGGCTTGGACCTTATTGGAAAAATATCACTTCTTCTTCTAGACATACATTTATAATTATTGTTATAGATTACTTCACAAAATGGGTAGAGGAAATTTCTCTTTTTTCATAACTACTAAAGTAATTTTTTGCTTCATCTTGGGAAAAGCATTGCTCAATTTGGTCTTCCTTTTGCTTTAGTTTTAGATAATGGGACATCATTTAAGAATAACAATGTGAAGAATTTTTTGGAAAAATTTCACATCCAACATCACTTCTCCACACCTTATTACGCATAATATAATGGTCAAGTAGAAGCAATGAATAAAATACGTGAACAAATCTTGCGCAAAACTATTAGTAAACATAACAATGATTGGCACACTCAGTTGATTTATGCATTATGGTCTTATCGCACTAGTATTTGTACAGCTACAAGAAATACCCCATATAATCTTATTTATGGAGTGGATGTGATAATGCCCTTAGAGTTAAAAATTCCTTCCTTGATAATTTATCTTAGGGGTGTCATTGACGATAACACTTATAGAGAAAAATGTTTGCAACAACTTGAGATGCTTGATAAATAACGCATAAATGCTCTTGAGCATCTCTAAGATTATTTGAAAAGATTGCAATGCAATTATAATGATAATTTCATTACTCGATCTTTCAATAAGGTAGATTTGGTGTTGTATGAAAATCAGTGAAATGTAAATGTCGCTCCAGATGAAAAAGGAAAGTTTAGCCTAAATTGGTTGGGACCTTATGTCATTGATAAAAGCTATGGGTCTAGAGCGTATAAACTTAAAGAAATGGATGGTACAAATATTAAAGAACCTATTAATTCTACACATATGTGCAGGTAATATACTTAACAATATTTTGAATAGTATGTATTTAAAGCATGTTGTTAGATTAAGTAGATAAGTTTTCTATTTTATCTCAGATTACTTCTTTCTTGAAAAATATTATTATGTGTCTTGAATTTTTGTTAATTGTTCATTCATTTGAATTATTACTTTTTTACATGCTATTCAATCACTTGTGGGTTATGTTAAATTAGATCATAAGATCATCTACTTTAGCATTCTCACACTTAATAAAAAAGTAGAATCTAAGTAAGCAAAGTGTTGAATTAGATCACATAACAATTAGATCATGGAGACATTTATTAAATAATATTGTACAAATATTTCTTAATAGATAACATTAAAATATAATCCAAACAAGAATTCATAGAAATAAATACACACACACACACACACACACACATATATATAATCACAAAGATTATATACATGGTCAACGACCATAGTGTGGTTTGGTATAACATAGTACATCTAGGAAGGCCTATGGCTACCAGACTCCTTGAGGCCTGGTGCTTGTGGTGGTGCCCATCGAGAGACAATAAATCATGAATGTATCATAGACCTCATCTATAGGACATGTATCTAGCCTATAGCTATCCCCTCAGGTGCAAGAGTTGTGACACACTCCTGGTCTATCTGATCTCTATCCGCTTGCACCTTAGTGATCATCTCTTGTACTTTGTTGATTTCCATATATAGGTGAGTCTACCTCTCACTCTTAGATGGAACTTGAGTGGCTTGAAGCTCCTCATATAAAATCTTGAGCTCCTCTTGTGTAGAGCTAAGATACTTGTGTGTAGTTCTAAGTTCCTCAAGCATAGCTCTCCAGTGGTCCTCCCTAGCTCAAACCTCATCAATCCCATCTCTAGATAAATCAATAGTACTCATAGCATCACCATAAGATATCCTCCACTTGGAAAAGGGATCAAATAGTTTATCATGGTGCCCCACGTTGGGTGGTAACCTATGCTCTACTCTTGTCACCTAGTGTGAGGTGTAACACCCCTCCTTTTTGTACTCTGATAATCAGGCAATGTTTTCTTATGTTATGCTTCGATCATGTTAACATGTGAATTAATGATGCTTTATGCTTTGATTATGTTAATAATGTTAGCTTTGTCAGTTAGTGATATTGTATTGGTGAAGGGGACGGGGTTGTATCACTCGCTTGCGAGTGCCCTACGATTTTGAGATTTCCTCTTCACGGTGTGTCTGATCATATTATGTATATATGCACGTTCGACATGCTCTTGGTTGCAGGTTGGCAGGTACATGACATCGACTCCACCTGGTTTCCAGGTTTGAGCGTGTCCATTGATCAACGGAAATTAATTGGGAGATAGTAGCTAGGTTTTCCGAACCAGGTCGTCGCCCTAGTCATAGCATGTTGTTGGTTTGTCATTGGGGTCAGTTGTTTTATTTTGGTCAGTTCCCTTTGAGTGTTTATTTAATTTCAAGTTAAAGTTTATTTAATGGCTTGCGTAGTTGATTAATGATTAAATGTGTTAAGTTGCAAGCTAAAAGGGATTAAATAGCTTTTGGAATTTGGAAATGATGAATGTTTTGTCTTTTGGAGATGTTGGAAAATTAGTGTTTAGTTAATTAATTTAATTGAATTAATAAAATAATCTAATTTCGAATTAGACTTATTTTATTGATAATTTGAATTAATTGTGAGAATTAATTAAATTATCCTTATGAATTAAAAGTGTAAAAGATTTAACTCTTTTGTTAAATGTAAAGTGCAAAAATATTTGGATTCAAATTGGAAATAGAAAATGGGTTAAAGTTATAAAAAAATTCAAATATTTCTTATGCAAGACTTTGGGGTAAAAAGGATATTTTCTGAATTAGTTGACTTTTTTGGAAAAGATATTTGTGTTTGAAATTGGAATTGGAATTGGAATGAAATGTTGATTTGAATTTGAATTCAATTTTAATTAGAATTTGAATTTAATTGGAAGTTGAATTTGAATGTGAATTTGGGGAGTTTGGAAGAAAAAGGTATATTTTTATTTTTAGGGTTTTTCTTTTCATCCTCCATGAATTCTTGGTTGGAGTTTTTGGTGGAGAGGCTTGAAGGAGTGCTTGGAAAAATCTCCATGGGGGAAGCTTACAATTTGTTTGGAGAAAACATAAGGTTCTACCTTCCTTTTCCCTTCCTCTTCTTGCTCATGTGAATGATTAAATCATAGTTTTAGATTCAATAAAAATGTATGGAAAAGCTTTTAAAATTAGTAAATGGTAGATAGTTTTGGTTTTGAAACCTAGCATGAAATTTAAACCAAGTCATGGAAAGGAAATCCAAGAAACTCAATGGTTAAACTAGATTTTTGTTAACCCATATGCTTATTTTGAAATAAGTTTATTTCTTGAATTGGGTTGGGATTATTTGTGCAATTTGGATAGGAAATCAAGTTTTGGGTATATATAATGGTGAATACAACCATATATTTTGATATATGGAAATACCCACAAAAATATATATGCATATATTTATGCTTTTTGAAATTGTTTAAATTTGGGTAAAACCTAGAAAAAAATAAAAAAATAAAAAAAAATGAACCTCTGTTTTTCGTTCTGGTTAAAAAACGCAGGAAATTTTTAAAGTAATATAAAATTTTGTTTTGGGTGGTTGGAGAGGTCAACCCCCACCGCCGCCGCCGCCGCGGCCACCGCTGCCCACAGGGGAGGCGTCGGTTGTGTGAACACACAGCCACCGCCGCCCGCAGGGGGGGCGGGCTGTGTGTTCCCACACAACCATCGCCGCCCACGGGAGGCGGCGCTGTGTGTTGACACACAGCCACCGCCGCCCGGCGGGGGGCAGGGGCTGTGTGCCCTAGGGCTGCCCTTCCCTTTGTTTATGTTTAAATTCGAAAATACTCTTTTTTATTTTATTTATTATTTCAAATTAAATTTTTTAATGAAAATTATTTTATATTATATTTTATATAATATTTATAATATTTAATATTATATATTATATAAAATATAATATATTTAATATATATTAAATTAGATGAAATTTGTTGTAAGTTAAAATATATTTTAATTTATTTGTTAAATCATAAGGTTTTTAGAAATGTGTAATTGAAAAATACATAAGTTATTTGATATATGTTTTTTTTAATTAAAGGAATTTTAATGAGTTCAAAATGTATGTTATGTTAATCATGGGGTTTTGGAAATATAGATTAATTGGAAAATCTATGTATAGGTTATGTGTTATATTTTACTCAATGAGAGTTATATTTAAAGTTATTTAAATGATTCAGTTGCAAATAAAACATAATCTTATTTGGTATATTTAAATAATGTTAAATGTCAAACTGGCACTTTTAAATGACCATGTGATTATTATGATTGCGGAACTGAGAATAAAGACGAACTTATTAGTGAACCTAAATGATTTATTAATCTAGTGATTTATCTTTTGTACGTGAACATGAAACTTAGAGAGAACGATTGATTTAAGTTTTAATCAGATAACTGCGTTATTAACACGCTTTAAGGTTACAAAATTTAGAGTAAATGATCTGTTCTTTATATAATTCAATGTTGTGAAAAGAAATGGGATCAATCGATTGGATGAATGCAAGTCATGAAATCTATGTTTGAATGGATTTAAGAAATCCGAATATTAGATTACCTGTGTCTGAAATGTTTTCAATGTTAATTGCTCGCCTTTGATGTTGTGGAAGGAGAGTGAATGTTTTGTGAATCTTCCTGGTATGGGCTCATTTATTGGTATGGGTGGTTTACGTGAGTTTATATGATTGTTGGCTTTAAGTCGTTTCGTGTTGATCATGTAAGTCTTCCAGCAGTGTTTCTTGAGATAATGTTGTGTCTCTTATGTTTTTCTTTGGCTTTATTGGATTATGTGTAAGTAAGCTCAAGTGGTTACCTGGTTCTTTGAACAGGGTTGTGTGAACTTGTGATTCATGGTTGAGTCGAGTTTCAGTTGTTATGTGGGTTTCTTTATGTAGTCAACCTTGTGTTAGCCTTGGGTAGTGCACGTTTTGGTTTCAGTTTTGGACATCCGTAGGGATGTGTTGCCTGTTGAGGTGTTTGGTTATTTGTGATATATGTTAGTGCATTGTCTACCCTTGGCATGTGGTTGAGTTATGTGTTGTCGATAGGGGAGTGGCTTTCAAACGAGCGCCGGGCCCAAAGTGGTCCCAAGATAACTCGTTTGAGAGTTGGTTAATTAAGTGAAAATTAAAATAACTTACTAGGGAGAGAGTAGCTTTGAACATTAATAAGATAATTTAGCCTCGCTCATTGGCTCAAGGGCTTGTACAAGACTTGAGATGAGTAGGGAAGGCCTGGAATGGCAAGATCGTTATCTTGTCTTCTCGAAAGATAATCGATTCCGCTCTGGTGGGCATATGGCGCCGGGTTCATGAGAGGTTACCAGGATATCCCGAGAGGGGAGCCGGGACCTAGGAAGAACACCATTGGATAACCAATGCAGCCTTTGCGATGACACTCCTCCTATGACAGTAGTCGGTATGGTGTTGTACCGTGAGTTTATTTTGTACAGTGATGGTACTCGATTTTGTACTCTGGAAGCATTGTAACCTTTGTGTTAAGTAATGTGGGTTTTGTACTTGTTTCAGTTCAGTGTGCTTGCTTGTGTCTAGTGTTAGATGGTCTTGGGTAGGAATTCCTGGTTACTATCTCCTAGCACGAAGGGAGTGGAACCTTTTGGATTCCACGTGGTCGGGTGGCGCGCATTCTTGTTCCGTTGGTCCTTCTTCATGTTCGTGCGTTTGAGATTTCCAGTTGGAGAGCTCGTTGGATGCTGTTGCTTTTCTGGCTTCGTTCTTTTCAGTTGAGCTTTATTTTACCCCTCAGTTGTTATCGAGGTGGAATTTGTAATATGTAATCTTTTGGTTGGATTTACCTCATTCGGGGAATGAGTGATGTAACCTTATTGTTTAAATGTTAAATTGGAATCTTGAGGTACTATTTATCCTTGTTGTAATTTATCTTGAATGGAATGTATGTTGTTTCATTTCGTTAAGTGATTAATGTTTCAGTTTATGTTAATGTTTTGATGTTGGGTTTTTAAGTAATCTTTGTCTCGTGGCCTTAGAGATTGTTGGCAATATGTATTCACCTTGCATGTTATTTGTACTTAAACAAAAAAAAAATTGGTACATTTAAGTAGTGGATTGCAACTTCCTCTAGGGTTGTGTGGCGGGGCATTACACATGGTATCAGAGCCTAGGTTTAAACACTGGGAACTCTGGGATTATGTTGGACCCATTATGTTGTATGTGTGTAGGTTTATACTCTGGGCACTATGAGCCATTATATTGACCTAGTTGTTTTTCTCTTTCGTGTTGTTTTCCTTTTTGGGTTGATTTCTCTTGTTGCTGAGAAGTTGTCGTTAAGTGGTTTTGGTCCAATGGTGCAGGAAACTAGTGGAAAGGATAGGATCCTCGGTGTAGTGCGCAATGCACCGATATCATTTCTATTGGAAGAATGCATTATGGACGATTGTGTAGTGTGTGTTTTTGAGGTGTTGTGTGTGGTGGACGACAATCAGTTTTGTTGTTGTTTCCACCCTTGCATGTCTTTGGTTGAATGCTTTTGTGAAGGTTAGGCTCGCAAGCCTACCAAGAGGTGTGTTTTGTTTGGCTTCCTTCTTGATGCTTGGCCTTTTCTTTGTGTAAAGGGTTGAGACCCTTGAGTGGATTCTTGAGTGTGGTGGTAGTGTGTTTCTTGGGTGTGTTCCAAGTGCTTGTGGGGGCGAGGTAGTCATAAGACCTCTTTCCTTGACTGCCTTAGTATGGCATTTGTATCCTATGAGAAAATGTTTATGTATTCATGAAGGTTTGTTTCCTAGATCAAACTTTGGGTAAAGGACCTAAGTCCCCAAGTTGCACTCATATGTATGAAAAAGGTATAATGTGAATAGAAAACCATTTTTGCAGCAAATCAAAGTTTAGAGAGAAAGAACTAGTGAAACAGTTGCATGTTAAAGATAAATGCATTATAGATGCATATGTTGTTGGTGAGGCCTATAGTCCCCAACTTTATTGTTAAATTTTAAGAAATCATGTTGATGGTTAGATTATTGTACCTAGATTCAAAATGCAAAATGTCGAACGAATGTTGAAGTGATAATGTTGTATATCTTGTCTGAAGTAAACTTGTAATGATATTGATTTATATGTGATCTTATGGAGTTTGTGATAGGGGAGCTTGCAAGCTTCCAGGAGTAAGCCTGACCCTAGGGGGGGAGGATGTAACACCCCTCCTTTTTGTACTCTGATAATCAGGCAATGTTTTCTTATGTTATGCTTTGATCATGTTAACATGTGAATTAATGATGCTTTATGCTTTGATTATGTTAATAATGTTAGCTTTGTCAGTTAGTGATATTGTATTGGTGAAGGGGACGGGGTTGTATCACTCGCTTGCCAGTGCCCTACGATTCTGAGATTTCCTCTTCACGGTGTGTCTGATCATATTATGTATATATGCACGTTCGACATGCTCTTGGTTGCAGGTTGGCAGGTACATGACATCGACTCCACCTGGTTTCCAGGTTTGAGCGTGTCCATTGATCAACGAAAATTAATTGGGAGATAGTAGCTAGGTTTTCCGAACCAGGTCTTCGCCCTAGTCATAGCATGTTGTTGGTTTGTCATTGGGGTCAGTTGTTTTATTTTGGTCAGTTCCCTTTGAGTGTTTATTTAATTTCAAGTTAAAGTTTATTTAATGGCTTGCGTAGTTGATTAATGATTAAATGTGTTAAGTTGCAAGCTAAAAGGGATTAAATAGCTTTTGGAATTTGGAAATGATGAATGTTTTGTCTTTTGGAGATGTTGGAAAATTAGTGTTTAGTTAATTAATTTAATTGAATTAATAAAATAATCTAATTTCGAATTAGACTTATTTTATTGATAATTTGAATTAATTGTGAGAATTAATTAAATTATCCTTATGAATTAAAAGTGTAAAAGATTTAACTCTTTTGTTAAATGTAAAGTGCAAAAATATTTGGATACAAATTGGAAATAGAAAATGGGTTAAAGTTATAAAAAAATTCAAATATTTCTTATGCAAGACTTTGGGGTAAAAAGGATATTTTCTGAATTAGTTGACTTTTTTGGAAAAGATATTTGTGTTTGAAATTGGAATTGGAATTGGAATGAAATGTTGATTTGAATTTGAATTCAATTTTAATTAGAATTTGAATTTAATTGGAAGTTGAATTTGAATGTGAATTTGGGGAGTTTGGAAGAAAAAGGTATATTTTTATTTTTAGGGTTTTTCTTTTCATCCTCCATGAATTCTTGGTTGGAGTTTTTGGTGGAGAGGCTTGAAGGAGTGCTTGGAAAAATCTCCATGGGGGAAGCTTACAATTTGTTTGGAGAAAACATAAGGTTCTACCTTCCTTTTCCCTTCCTCTTCTTGCTCATGTGAATGATTAAATCATAGTTTTAGATTCAATAAAAATGTATGGAAAAGATTTTAAAATTAGTAAATGGTAGATAGTTTCGGTTTTGAAACCTAGCATGAAATTTAAACCAAGTCATGGAAAGGAAATCCAAGAAACTCAATGGTTAAACTAGATTTTTGTTAACCCATTTGCTTATTTTGAAATAAGTTTATTTCTTGAATTGGGTTGGGATTATTTGTGCAATTTGGATAGGAAATCAAGTTTTGGGTATATATAATGATGAATACAACCATATATTTTGATATATGGAAATACCCACAAAAATATATATGCATATATTTATGCTTTTTGAAATTGTTTAAATTTGGGTAAAACCCAGAAAAAAAAAATAAAAATAAAAATGAACCTATGTTTTTCGTTCTGGTTAAAAAACGCAGGAAATTTTTAAAGTAATATAAAATTTTGTTTTGGGTGGTTGGGGAGGTCAACCCCCACCACCGCCACCGCTGCGGCCACCGCCGCCCATAGGGGAGGCATCGGCTGTGTGAACACACAGCCACCACCGCCTGCAGGGGGGGCGGGCTGTGTGTTCCCACACAGCCATCGCCGCCCACGGGAGGCGGCACTGTGTGTTGACACACAGCCACCGCAGCCCGGCGGGGGGCAGGGGCTATGTGCCCTAGGGCCGCCCTTCCCTTTGTTTATGTTTAAATTCGAAAATACTCTTTTTTTATTTTATTTATTATTTCAAATTAAATTTTTTAATGAAAATTATTTTATATTATATTTTATATAATATTTATAATATTTAATATTATATATTATATAAAATATAATATATTTAATATATATTAAATTAGATGAAATTTGTTGTAAGTTAAAATATATTTTAATTTATTTGTTAAATCATAAGGTTTTTAGAAATGTGTAATTGAAAAATACATAAGTTATTTGATATATGTTTTTTTTAATTAAAGGAATTTTAATGAGTTCAAAATGTATGTTATGTTAATCATGGGGTTTTGGAAATATAGATTAATTGGAAAATCTATGTATAGGTTATGTGTTATAGTTTACTCAATGAGAGTTATATTTAAAGTTATTTAAATGATTCAGTTGCAAATAAAACATAATCTTATTTGGTATATTTAAATAATGTTAAATGTCAAACTGGCACTTTTAAATGACCATGTGATTATTATGATTGCGGAACTGAGAATAAAGACGAACTTATTAGTGAACCTAAATGATTTATTAATCTAGTGATTTATCTTTTGTACGTGAACATGAAACTTAGAGAGAACGATTGATTTAAGTTTTAATCAGATAACTGCGTTATTAACACGCTTTAAGGTTACGAAATTTAGAGTAAATGATCTGTTCTTTATATAATTCAATGTTGTGAAAAGAAATGGGATCAATCGATTGGATGAATGCAAGTCATGAAATCTGTGTTTGAATGGATTTAAGAAATCCAAATATTAGATTACCTGTGTCTGAAATGTTTTCAATGTTAATTGCTCGCCTTTGATGTTGTGGAAAGAGAGTGAATGTTTTGTGAATCTTCCTGGTATGGGCTCATTTATTGGTATGGGTGGTTTACGTGAGTTTATATGATTGTTGGCTTTAAGTAGTTTCGTGTTGATCATGTAAGTCTTCCAGCAGTGCTTCTTGAGATAATGTTGTGTCTCTTATGTTTTGCTTTGGCTTTATTGGATTATGTGTAAGTAAGCTCAAGTGGTTACCTGGTTCTTTGAACAGGGTTGTGTGAACTTGTGATTCATGGTTGAGTCGAGTTTCAGTTGTTATGTGGGTTTCTTTATGTAGTCAACCTTGTGTTAGCCTTGGGTAGTGCACATTTTGGTTTCAGTTTTGGACATCCATAGGGATGTGTTGCCTGTTGAGGTGTTTGGTTATTTGTGATATATGTTAGTGCATTGTCTACCCTTAGCATGTGGTTGAGTTATGTGTTGTCGATAGGGGAGTGGCTTTCAAACGAGCGTCGGGCCCAAAGTGGTCCCAGGATAACTCGTTTGAGAGTTGGTTAATTAAGTGAAAATTAAAATAACTTACTAGGGAGAGAGTAGCTTTGAACATTAATAAGATAATTTAGCCTTGCTCATTGGCTCAAGGGCTTGTACGAGACTTGAGATGAGTCGGGAAGGCCTGGAATGGCAAGATCGCTATCTTGTCTTCTCGAAAGATAATCGATTCCGCTCTGGTGGGAATTTGGCGCCGGGTTCGTGAGAGGTTACCAGGATATCCCGAGAGGGGAGCCGGGACCTAGGAAGAACACCATTGGATAACCAATGCAGCCTTTGCGATGACACTCCTCCTATGACAGTAGTCGGTATGGTGTTGTACCATGAGTTTATTTTGTACAGTGATGGTACTCGATTTTGTACTCTGGAAGCATTGTAACCTTTGTGTTAAGTAATGTGGGTTTTGTACTTGTTTCAGTTCAGTGTGCTTGCTTGTGTCTAGTGGTAGATGGTCTTGGGTAGGAATTCCTGGTTACTATCTCCTAGCACGGAGGGAGTGGAACCTTTTGGATTCCACGTGGTCGGGTGGCGTGCATTCTTGTTCCGTTGGTCCTTCTTCATGTTCGTGCATTTGAGATTTCCAGTTGGAGAGCTCATTGGATGCTGTTGCTTTTCTGGCTTCGTTCTTTTCAGTTGAGCTTTATTTTACCCCTCAGTTGTTATCGAGGTGGAATTTGTAATATGTAATCTTTTGGTTGGATTTACCTCATTCGGGGAATGAGTGATGTAACCTTATTGTTTAAATGTTAAATTGGAATCTTGAGGTACTATTTATCCTTGTTGTAATTTATCTTGAATGGAATGTATGTTGTTTCATTTCGTTAAGTGATTAATGTTTCAGTTTATGTTAATGTTTTGATGTTGGGTTTTTAAGTAATCTTTGTCTCGTGGCCTTAGAGGTTGTTGGCAATATGTATTCACCTTGCATGTTATTTGTACTTAAACAAAAAAAAAATTGGTACATTTAAGTAGTGGATTGCAACTTCCTCTAGGGTTGTGTGGCGGGGCATTACATGAGGGCATTGATTTTATGTTGTTGATTATTGTTCTTTCATAGAGTTTTTCTTTTGCTTCTTCTAGGTTCTACTTTTGGAGATGTTTCTTGTTAGTAGTTTTATGTTATCTTATTCTTAATCTAATAAAAAATACACCACCATGAGCTTTATATTAATTTACCTTAGCAACCTTAGGTGAACTCTCATAGATCACATTCTTTTGCTAATTTGGCATTCAATTGAATTTATTTGGTACATACTAGGTGATCCTAATTCTAAACCTATCAATTATATTTACTTTATCTCTTTCCTTAGTTGGGATTGACCCAAATTTATAAAGTTCCTACCTTCTTGGATTATTCACCACTCATAGTTTTATCCCTTGTGTTGGTTTATACTACAATCTAGTTTTACTAATTTGGATTACAAGCCTCGTAGTTCCCAAGTTGACTTCTTTACAATTTTGATCATCACCTCATCAAATTATGTGCTTAAACCCTCATGTCCTTTGTGTAGGACTTGTATTTAAGGACACCATCCTAGGTCATTTAGGACCATCAATTATTGTCACCTTGCATATATATTTAGACTTTTTCATTTATAGTCATATCAATCTCAATCTTAGTCTTAATGTGTTGTAGTTTTAAAATTTTCACATTCACACCATATATTGCTTTCCATATGTTATATTGAATAATAAATTGAAGCTGTAATACCCCTCCGTGTTGGTTGTTCTGAACTTTTGTGTGAGTATCTTTGTGTGCTTCATTGATTACTGTGTTATTTGATTGTGTCGAAAATATAATATGTTAGTAGTCATGTCTAAATAATTAATTAGATCATAAGTGAAATTGCAAGGTTATTTGAAATATAATTAGAAATTAAAATCATAATCAATTAAGTTAAATCGAATGATTTAGAACAAATGATCAAATCAAACTAATTCGTTAAAAGTAATAGTGATAATTATTAGATAAATTGATTTAAAGTGTTATGAACAAATAATCTTGAAAAGATAATTATTATAATAAGAAATTTAATGGATACTTATTTAGAATCTTGTAAATGGTTGATTTTAATTATTCTAATGTGGAAGTAATTAATTAATAGTGCATTGAGGAGATAATGAATATATATTCAAATAAAAAGTTCATTTTTGTGGATTTAAATTTATTTAGTTTAATCAAAATGCATGATAAAAGAAAATGAAATATAAATACATGAAAAGGCAACAAAAAGAATTAAGGATTAAATATTATTTTGATTTATTTCTTGAAATGTGACTATTGGTATTCTCTGGAAGAGGAAACAAAAGAGGCTTTTTGTGTGAGATTTTATTTATTTTGGATTGGAAAGGGGGTGGTAGGCTCTTTCCATCAGTTTTTGGAGAAATTTTGGCAGTCATTTTTTTGTTGTAGTATTGCATTCTTTTATTTTATTGTTTTGAGAATTCATGTGAGGATTAAGAATTAAGTTTGAGGGAGGATCTTGGAGCTGCTGCTGGAAGGATTGGATCAGCAAGAAGGATAAAGCTTCAATAGTTATCTACAGGCGTAGGATGCCAGGTTCTCCTTCTTCTTTTAAAATTATTTTCTTATAGCATCAAATGAAATAAGAATTCCTTGCTGTGAATGAAATTTTCTCCTGGATTGAAATTTAATGCTTGTAGAAAATTCTTGAATCTTTAGAAATGCTTTGGACTATTTTTCAATCAGGAAAGCTTTACTGGGATGGGACTGTTATTGATTTAAAGTGAAATTTTGTTGGGATTCTGGAATTGAACAGTGTTACTGTAGTTTTGTGTTAAAAATAATAGTGAACCAGTAAAAGAATAATCTCATATCTGTGAATTCGAGGTTGTATAAATTTCCATTTGTAGATAAATTTTACAAAGATGTTCTATGTTTTAATGTTTTTATTGAAACAGTAAATTGTACAATTGAAATTTATTCTCTGTTTTCAAAATATTTTCTATGCAATATATATATGTATATAAATATATATATATATCAGATATATATATATATATATAAATATATATATATATGTATACACATTAATATATTTAAATGTAAAGATGGCAGTAAAAGAAAAAATTAATTAAGATTTATATTTCCACAATATTTAAATTGTTTTGAAAATTATTAAAAATAAAAAAAATAAAAAAAAATAAAATAGAATAAAATAAAATAAAATAAAATGCAGACTGGTGGTGGTTCGGCCTCGGCCGTACCCACCACCCAGCCGGCCGTGGTTGGTGCGGAAACCTACGGCTACCACGGCAGTCCTTCGGACTGCTGTGACAGTCCGTAGATTGTCCACGGCAGTCCGTCAGACTACAGTGGCAGTCCGTAGACTGCCACGGTTGGGCGGTGTCTATTGCCGTGCTGACGTATGGGTGTAAATGCCCATTCAATTTTATTTTTATAAATTTTAATAAGGGAGAAATTCTATTTTATCTTTTTGTGCGAAAATTTACTTTTTAAATATATTTCTTTTATTTATTGCAAAATTTACTTATATATATATGTATATATATATGTATATATGTATATATATGTATATATGTATATATATATATTTATATTATAGTTGTATATATATTTATGAATGTATTTATCCAGATTTTAGTTATTTAACTGGTTGCTGTAACCATTTAATTTTATCAGTAAATATCCTATTTCTTTTTCTGGGTAAAATCAAACAAAATCTAGTCATCGTGGAAATAATAAAATAGAAAGAAATCTTTTGCTAATCCCTATTATTAATTTGTTAAATTACAACTTTAAGAGGATAAGTTAGTAGAAAATATCAATTTACGAATATATGATAGCATGGTTTATTTAATTCTCGTTGTAGTATGAATATTCTAGAAGTAGAATTTATTATGAAATTAAATAAGTTATCTTTTCATTTTTATTCTTGAAATTGAGTCTTGTAGACTTGTTGGATTCTTAGAAAAGATCTATTATCTTTCTACCTTCCCTCCTCGAAAAGAAGTAAAATATATAGATTTTTAGTGGTTTTAAAAGGTATTTATGTGTGTAGATTTATTCAGATAGATTTAAGATTTTAAGGTAGTAAGTTTTAATATGTGGTTTAAGAATTTAGAATATAGTTATTATGGTCATTTTAAAGTATAAACAATTGTTCTTAAATGGTTTTCACAATTAATTTAAATATTGGAAGTGAATGTTAAGTTAGTATGGTGAAAGAGGAAATTTAAATGTATGGGTATGATTAGTGTTTGATTAGGGTTTTCTTCAATTGGATAGTTTATTGGTGAATGTGATTTTAATCTTTTGAAAATTGAGTTCCTTTATATTCATTTAATGGTTGATTTGTAAGTTCTCTTTATGGATAAGACTTTTAGAATACTTGTGATGGTTATCATGAATTGTTTTGGTATGGATAAGTTGTAAAGTTATTTAGTTCTGGTCGTTAATTGATTGGTTAATAAATATTGTTCCTTTGTCATTTAATTTGTGTTGCAATGTAATTGGGAACTTGTATTTTGTTGGTGAGTTGTGGAAGTTGATCTTCTTGGATTTCTTATTTATTTTGTATCAAAGTTGTTATGTAGTCTGGATGGAGTTGTTGATCTTATTTTAATGTATTCACTCATTATATTTAAATTGAAAATAGTTCTTGTGGTTTTGTAATTATTGTTGTCATTGCTATGTTATTGATTTTATGAAGGTGATTTGCGTACCACTATAAGGGGGTTCATGTGAGGAGAAAATTGAGGTCTCCTGTGGAATACCTAGTTGGTGGCTTTTGGTTTTATTAAGTGATTTCATTGAGTTAAAAGTTGATGTTCTTTTGCGTTTTTCCTTTTTAGGTGACACCATTGTTGATTTGTGGATGGGTCTTGATGAACCTTCCCTTTTTATGGCTTTTTGATTTACTCGCATATTTGAGGAAATTTTATCCTTGTGTTGGAATTATTGGAGAAATTCTCATGTTGCTTCATTTTACCCTTATTTGTGGGTTTTCATTCTTTTGGCTTCCAGAGGCTTGAGATGTTTGATAATTGATGTTCTCTCTCTTTATGTGCCTTGATGTGGCAAGTGTTTTGGTTTCATGTTTTTGAACAGGGTTGTACGGGAATTGTTGAGACTTTGATTATGTATTTATAGCGAGATGGGTAATGCCTCACAGGTTTCTCAGTTGTGATCTAATATTCTTATTATATTGTACAACCCTTGGTTTCTTGGTTTTTATGTTGTTGGGTCTCTAGGGAGAGTGGCTCCTCGTGGGGGCCGGCACCCCGTTTAAGGGGAAGGGCACATGATAACCCACGAGTGAGTTAGTAATCAAGTGAAAACCTAATAATTAACTTAGGAGGGTTGGGTAGTAATATCATTATAAGATTAAAAAAATGGATGCCTCATCTTCATTAGTGCTTTCACAGACTAATGGAAGGTTGAGAAGGCCGTGTTGGCAAGGTCATGACCTCATCCTCACGAGAGGCCTACGGCTCCGCATGAGTCACCCTATGGACCAACGCCTCTAGTTGGGAGGAAGAGCATAGGACAGCCCATGTAGGACTATGCGATGACACTCTCCCCTAGTTGCCTAGGTGTTTTACTTTATTGTGTTCCTCTGGAAGTAGGTTGTGGGAGTTGGTTTAGATTGTTGTTATGTGGATTTATATTGATTTGTGATTATTGCCTTGATATATTTTTGGTGTACGTTGTGGTCTTATTTGATCTCATTGATATTTGAATTACGATCTTGTATTTTTATGATACCGTGATATAATGTTAGTGTATTGTTTTATTGCAAATTGTATTATGTTTATTAATTCAGTTCGATTTGGAAGTGTTTCATGATCATCCTTTGGTTACTTGTTACTGGTCATTGCTTTGATTTTTGGTGATGAGATTTATGATTTTAAGTTATTTTAATGACTCTTGGATGTTGTTGATTATGTCTTTGTAATTCTTGAGTTTTATGATGCTTTGTATGGCATTGAGTCTTGTGGTTCCCTATTTGGATGTTCTTGGTTGCGGTCTCTTTCTTGTTATCTCCTAGCACGGGGGGTGGGTCTTTGGACTCACATGGTCAGGTGGAACGTGCTAAGCACCCCATTGGGTCCCCAGTCAAGGATCAAGAGGTGCGGATTGGTGCTATTGCAGTGACTCCAAAGTTGTATCCGTCATGGAGCCAGTTTTCATCTATTCATTTGTATCATGATTCTTGTTGTATGGTTTCCGTGCATATTGGAAACACTTTTGTATCATTGTACTTCTTGAATATTGTATTGTAATGTAACATTAAACCTTATATGGCTATTTGCAGTTGATATTCAATGTGTTAAGTTAATCATGTATATGTTGTATTTATGTACTCAGATGGTTTCTTATCAATGATTGTCATGTTTGTGTTACATTTTTTAATGTTTATCTTGTTATGTATTATATCTTTGGATTTTATTCTTTATTGTTGTTGTGTGGATCTCAGTGTCGTAATGACTCCTCGTGTACCCCAAGGGATGTATGTGTTAATGAATCTGCTTAATTGAAAATTCATGTTATGACTTAATGTGTATTGCATGTATGATTATGTTTAGTTAATTTAAAAAAAAAAATTGTGTTGTGATTTTGTTTAATAGTCCTTTGGGGTTCGCACGACGGGGCGTTAAAACATGGTATCAGAGCCTAGGTTCATACACTGGGCACTATGTGTGCTCACTATGTAACCTTGCGCTTAGACCCATGAGTCTTGAGTTTCACTTTGTTCTTTTGTCATTGTTGTGAATTTGAATTTCTTTCATTTGATGGTGTCGGGTCGATGGTGCAGGAAACTGATGGGAAAGGATAGGACCCTCGGTGTAGTGCGCAATGCACCGATATCCTTCCTGTCGGGGATGCTCTATGGACCCTTGAGTTTTAGTGTGATGTGTTCTTGGTGATGCGTTTTATGTGTGTAAATAGGTCAAGTGTGTGTGGAATTTGCGATTTTGTTGTCCTTGAGTGATGAATTATGTTTTCTTGAATTTGTGAAGGTGTAAAATTTTACCCTCTTTATTGAAATTGATGTGAGTTTTGGTGTTGAATAATGGTTAAAGTGGAGTTCTTGTGTGAAAATTATGAGTTTTAACAAAAAAAAAATTTAAGGTTTTGTGAGTAATTATTCTATGATTTTTAGCAGAATATAGTATCTTGAGGTCAAGATGTAACTTGAATTATTGGTACTAATGTGCATTGCTCTATGGTAGCTTTTGACTTACAGGAAGTGGGCTTCAGAAAGCATAGTGACGAAGGTAATGTAATTTTAATATGTAGGTATAGATACTTATAATGTCAAGTAGTAATTAATTTTGATACAATATAGGAATTAGATTTATTGTTAGTATCCTTATACAAGTATTTCCTAATTAATTAGAAGAAAATTGTTTACGAGTTACTAGAATTGTTTTGATTGCTATGTGTGTGGTTTGGTGGGAGGGACAGTGTAGTATCACTCGCTTGCGAGTGCCCTACTATGCTGGGAGTTCCTCTCACGAAGTAATTGTGATATATATATGTATTGTGTACAATGTTTGTTTGCATGCAGGATTGCAGGAATTAAGTCTCGATTCCACCTGCTTTGTCAGGACAGGGCGAGCATCATAAACACCCAATGGGATTGATGTGGAAAATAGGAACTGACAAGAAAGTTTCCCCAACCTAGTTCGTCATCTATCCTTGTGTTTGTCAAATTGGTCTAGTTGCGATACCATCACCATTTTTGTGTTGGTATCCTTTCCTTATTTTTGGTTTGTTTAATTTTCATGGCTTACTTGATGACGTTTAAATGATGTTTTAATTTATGGTGTTGATGTGCTTAGGATCATTGATATTGTTGTGTTACCATTGAGCTTGACTTCCAGGAGTAAGTCAAATTTTAAGGGGGGGAGGATGTAATACCCCTCCGTGTCAGTTGTTCTGAACTTTTGTGTGAGTATCTGTGTGTGCTTCATTGATTACTGTGTTATTTGATTGTGTGGAAAATATAATATGTTAGTAGTCATGTCTAAATAATTAATTAGATCATAAGTGAAATTGCAAGGTTATTTGAAATATAATTAGAAATTAAAATCATAATCAATTAAGTTAAATCAAATGATTTAGAACAAATGATCAAATCAAACTAATTCGTTAAAAGTAAAAGTGATAATTATTAGATAAATTGATTTAAAGTGTTATGAACAAATAATCTTGAAAAGATAATTATTATAATAAGAAATTTAATGGATACTTATTTAGAATCTTGTAAATGGTTGATTTTCATTATTCTAATGTGGAAGTAATTAATTAATAGTGCATTGTGGAGATAATGAATATATATTCAAATAAAAAGTTCATTTTTGTGGATTTAAATTTATTTAGTTTAATCAAAATGCATGATAAAAGAAAATGAAATATAAATACATGAAAAGGCAACAAAAAGAATTAAGGATTAAATATTATTTTGATTTATTTCTTGAAATGTGACTATTGGTATTCTCTGGAAGAGAAAACAAAAGAGGCTTCTTGTGTGAGATTTTATTTATTTTGGATTGGAAAGGGGGTGGTAGGCTCTTTCCATCAGTTTTTGGAGAAATTTTGGCAGTCATTTTTCTGTTGTAGTATTGCATTCTTTTATTTTATTGTTCTGAGAATTCATGTGAGGATTAAGAATTAAGTTTGAGGGAGGATCTTGGAGCTGCTATTGGAAGGATTGGATCAGCAAGAAGGATAAAGCTTCAATAGTTATCTACAGGTGCAGGACGCCAGGTTCTCCTTCTTCTTTTAAAATTATTTTCTTATAGCATCAAATGAAATAAGAATTCCTTGCTGTGAATGAAATTTTCTCCTGGATTGAAATTTAATGCTTGTAGAAAATTCTCGAATCTTTAGAAATGCTTTCGACTGTTTTCAATCAGGAAAGCTTTACTGGGATGGGACTGTTATTGATTTAAAGTGAAATTTTGTTGGGATTATGGAATTCAACAGTGTTACTGTAGTTTTGTGTTAAAAATAATAGTGAACCAGTAAAAGAATAATCTCATATCTGTGAATTCGAGGTTGTATAAATTTCCATTTGTAGATAAATTTTACAAAGATATTCTATGTTTTAATGTTTTTATTGAAACAGTAAATTGTACAATTGAAATTTATTCTTTGTTTTCAAAATATTTTCTATGCAATATATATATGTATATAAATATATATATATATATATATATATATATCAGATATATATATATATATATATATATATATATATATATATATATATATATATATATATATATATATGTATACATAATATATTTAAATGTAAAGATAAGTAAAAGAAAAAAAAATTAATTAAAGATTTATATTTCCGCAATATTTAAATTGTTTTGAAAATTATTAAAAATAAAAAAAACAAAAAATCAAAATAGAATAAAATAAAATAAAATAAAATGCAGACTGGGTGGTGGTTCGGCCTCGGCCGTGCCCACCACCCAGATGGCCATGGTTGGTGCGGCAGCCTACGGCTACCACGGCAGTCCTTCGAACTGCTGTGACAGTCTGTAGACTGTCCACGACAGTCTGTTGGACTGCGGTGGCAGTCCGTAGACTGCCACGGCCGGGCGGCGTCTATTGCCATGTCGGCGTATGGGTGTAAATGCCCATTCAATTTTATTTTTATAAATTTTAATAAGGGAAAAATTCTATTTTATCTTTTTGTGCAAAAATTTACTTTTTAAATATATTTCTTTTATTTATTGCGAAATTTACTTATATATATATATGTATATATATATGTATATATGTATATATATATATGTATATATATATGTATATATGTATATATATGTATATATGTATATATATATATATATTTATATTATAGTTGTATCTATATTTATGAATGTATTTATCTAGATTTCAGTTATTTAACTGGTTGCTGTAACCATTTAATTTTATCAGTAAATATCCTATTTCTTTTTCTAGGTAAAATCAAACAAAATCTAGTCATCGTAGAAATAATAAAATAGAAAGAAATCTTTTGCTAATCCCTATTATTGATTTATTAAATTACAACTTTAAGAGGATAAGTTAGTAGAAAATATCAATTTATGAATATATGATAGCATGGTTTATTTAATTCTCGCTGTAGTATGAATATTCTAGAAGTAGAATTTATTATGAAATTAAATAAGTTATCTTTTCATTTTTATTCTTGAAATTGAGTCTTGTAGACTTGTTGGATTCTTAGAAAAGATCTATTCTCTTTCTACCTTCCCTCCTCAAAAAGAATTAAAATATATAGATTTGTAGTGGTTTTAAAAGGTATTTATGTGTGTAGATTTATTCAGATAGATTTAAGATTTTAAGGTAGTAAGTTTTAATATGTGGTTTAAGAATTTAGAATATAGTTATTATGATCATTTTATAGTATAGACAATTGGTCTTAAATGGTTTTCACAATTAATTTAAATATTGGAAGTGAATGTTAAGTTAGTATGGTGAAAGAGGAAATTTAAATGTATGGGTATGATTAGTGTTTGATTAGGGTTTTCTTCAATTGGATAGTTTATTGGTGAATGGGATTTTAATCTTTTGAAAATTGAGTTCCTTTATATTCATTTAATGGTTGATTTGTAAGTTCTCTTTGGATAAGACTTTTAGGAATACTTGTGATGGTTATCATGAATTGTTTTGGTATGGATAAGTTGTAAAAGTTATTTAGTTTTGGTCATTAATTGATTGGTTAATAAATATTGTTCCTTTGTCATTTAATTTGTGTTGCAATGTAATTGGGAACTGTATTTTGTTGGTGAGTTGTGGAAGTTGATCTTCTTGGATTTCTTATTTATTTTTTTGTATCAAAGTTGTTATGTAGTCTGGATGGAGTTGTTGATCTTATTTTAATGTATTCACTCATTATATTTAAATTGAAAATAGTTCTTGTGGTTTTGTAATTATTGTTGTCATTGCTATGTTATTGATTTTATGAAGGTGATTTGCGTACCACTATAAGGGGGTTCATGTGAGGAGAAAATTGAGCTCTCCCGTGGAATACCTAGTTGGTGGCTTTTGGTTTTATTAAGTGATTTCATTGAATTAAAGGTTGATGTTCTTTTGCGTTTTTCCTTTTTAGGTGACACCATTGTTGATTTGTGGATGGGTCTTGACGAACCTTCCCTTTTTATGGATTTTTTGATTTACTCGCATATTTGAGGAAATTCTATCCTTGTGTTGGAATTATTGGAGAAATTCTCATGTTGCTTCATTTTACCCTTATTTGTGGGTTTTCATTCTTTTGGCTTCCAGAGGCTTGAGATGTTTGATAATTGATGTTCTCTCTCTTTATGTGCCTTGATGTGGCAAGTGTTTTGGTTTCATGTTTTTGAAAAGGGTTGTACGGGAATTGTCGAGACTTTGATTATGTATTTATAGCGAGATGGGTAATGCCTCGCAGGTTTCTGAGTTGTGATCTAATATTCTTATTATATTGTACAACCCTTGGTTTCTTGGTTTTTATGTTGTTGGGTCTCTAGGGAGAGTGGCTCCTCGTGGGGGCTGGCGCCCCATTTAAGGGGAAGGGCACAGGATAACCCACGAGTGAGTTAGTAATCAATTGAAAACCTAATAATTAACTTAGGAGGGTTGGGTAGTAATATCATTATAAGATTAAAAAATGGATGCCTTGTCTTCATTAGTGCTTTCACAGACTAATGGAAGGTTGAGAAGGCCATGGTTGGCAAGGTCGTGACCTCATCTGCTGAGTCATGGAGACGCCTCCGTTGCAAGAGTCACCCTATGACCGACGCCTCCAGTTGGGAGGAAGAGCATAGATGGGACAGCCCATGTAGGGACTATGCGATGACACTCTCCCCTAGTTGCCCCGGTGTTTTACTTTATTGTGTTCCTCTGGAAGTAGGTTGTGGGAGTTGGTTTAGATTGTTCTTATGTGGATTTATATTGATTTGTGATTATTGCCTTGATATATTTTTGGTGTACTTTGTGGTCTTGTTTGATCTCATTGATATTTGAATTACGATCTTGTATTTTTATGATACCGTGATATAATGTTAGTGTATTGTTTAATTGCAAATTGTATTATGTTTATTAATTCAGTTCAATTTGGAAGTGTTTCATGATCATCCTTTGGTTACTTGTTACTGGTCATTGCTTTGATTTTTGGTAATGAGATTTATGATTTTAAGTTATTTTAATGACTCTTGGATGTTGTTGATTATGTTTTTGTAATTCTTGAGTTTTATGATGCTTTGTATGGCATTGAGTCTTGTGGTTCCCTATTTGGATGTTCTTGGTTGCGGTCTCTTTCTTGTTAGCTCCTAGCACGGGGGGTGGGTCTTCGGACTCACATGGTCAGGTGGAACGTGCTAAGCACCCCATTGGGTCCCCAGTCGAGGATCGAGAGGTGTGGATTGGTGCTATTGCAGCGACTCCAGAGTTGTATCCGTCATGGAGCCAATTTTCATCTATTCATTTGTATCATGATTCTTGGTGTATGGTTTCCGTGCATATTGGAAACACTTTTGTATCATTGTACTTCTTGAATATTGTATTGTAATGTAACATTAAACCTTATGTGGCTATTTGCAGTTGATATTCAATATGTTAAGTTAATCATGTATATGTTGTATTTATGTAATCAGATGGTTTCTTATCAATGATTATCATGTTTGTGTTACATTTGTTAATGTTTATCTTGTTATGGATTATATCTTTGGATTTTATTCTTTATTGTTGTTGTGTGGATCTCAGTATCGTAATGACTCCTCGTGTACCCCAAGGGATGTATGTGTTAATGAATCTGCTTAATTGAAAATTCATGTTATGACTTAATGTGTATTGCATGTATGATTATGTTTAGTTAATTTAAAAAAAAAAAAATTGTGCTGTGATTTTGTTTAATAGTCCTTTGGGGTTCGCGCGACGGGGCATTACAGAAGCTACCCAAAACTTGGTGCAATAAATTAGATAAAATAAAACTTATAGAAATGATAAGAAATCAAAATAATAGAATAGATTTTTTTTCCCATAAATGAATGAAAATACTTAAGGAGAAAAATAGAAGTATGAGATCTCACAATAGCATGAATGAATAACAAGATAAAAGAGTTGATATAGACATAAGAGGAAAGGAAGGATAGACCAACCAATTAGAAAAGTAACCCTATGTACCCAAAAATAGGTAGGAATTATATTGATAAAAAAATTGTCTACTCTTATTTTGTTGCCCTTGGGTCTGCAGAGATTTGGGAAGGAGAGATGCAGGGTTAGGAGAGATGATTATATACTAATAAACTTATATGATAGTCCTAATAGACCCATGATAGTCCTAAGAAAATTATGGCATTCTTGAGAAACTTATAACAATCCTAAGAAACTTATGACAGTCCTAAGAGACCTATGCTAGTCCTATGAGGCTTGTGATAGTTTTGAAGGCTATAATGATAGTTTTAGGATTAGTTTGAGATTTTTGTATGATATTTCTTTGCTCTATCATTTCATCTTCCTTTTTTCCCCTCCTCATTCCCTTTTATGCCCTCTTCATGCCCTTTGTTTCCCTCTTCATGCCCTTTCCTACCCCTCCTCATGATCTTTTCTACACCTCCTCATTCCATTTTTTGCCTCTCCTCATGCCTCTTTGGACTGTCATATATTGTATGTATCATAATTTGATGAATAATTTTAGATTTTTGTAAGATATTTCTTTACTCTATAATACTATGGTGGAACTAATCTTTAACTCTTTTTCATGCTACAAATACAATTCTTCATCATAACGAGGAAATGATCAAGGATTCCTCTAACACTAGATGAGAAAGAAGCTAAGAATGTAAAGAAAATAGAAGAAACAAGGAAACTTCATGAAAGGAGGAAATTAAACATGGGTATGTGTAGGATCATCATGGAAAAAATAGGCCCTTAAGTGGCAAAAAATTCAATATAATCAGAGTTAGGCAACTTGATCTAAAAATTTGAATAAGTTATCTATATTATTTCAAAAATATGTAAGAATAGAATTAGTAGCAAATTGAATGTATTTTCTAAACTACTAGGTTTATTTAAAAAAGAAATCTATGTGGTAAAAATTTGAAATTTCAATGCAGTAGTACTTAAAATTCAGGGAAAAAATTAGAAGTAGGTGTTTATCTGGCCACCGTAACCACAATAAAATGATAATATTTTTTTATAATACTTTAGATATAAGTAGAGAACTCATGTCCCGATGTGATGCATATTTTTAAATTTTTTCCAAGTAAATAATTAATTATGAAATTTTATTACAACTTTTAAAAATATAAAACTTGTATGTTTGACCACCTTAACTTGGTCAAAGCTTCATGAAATTTTTTTTTAAATCCTATAGTATGTGAAGTATAGAATGTGACACATGTTTTGGATTCAAAAAATGTGATACCATTTGAAAGTTATAGATTTTTTTCAATCAACCTATCAATGAGGACTTTAGTCATAATTCAAATAGAAAATGAATAATAATTATTTATTAAATTCAAAGTAAAGCATAATTTATATTGAGGAAAAATTACCTTTGAGAACACCTCCTAGAATTTTGTGTAGAAAGCCCAATTTTTTTATTGATACTAATGAGAATATTTTGTAGGTTATGGATGATAAGGTTCCAAAACATACTTGTAGAAGATATGCTAATAATATTTGGATATTTTTCTTTGAAAATTAAATGAAATCAGAAGATGTCAACTATTTGTTGAAATGATGAGAAATCTAAAGTATAGGTCCATTGTGAATATTCTTACGCTGAGAACATTGAAAGCTTCAAGTGAAAAATATATTGTGAATAATCTAATTAATTAGTTCATAGTGTGGGTACCACCTCATGCACCAAATATAGTAATGTCACACAATGTGTCATTACATCAACAATAGTAATTAATGAAATGAAGAAAGCTCATCTCATTAGAAGGACAAGTCAAGCATTGAAAATAAATAAAAATAATTTATTGAGAACCATTGGAAGGAACCAATGAATTGAGGACACTAATGATAATGAATTATTAGAATTCTCGATGATACTACCATGAAAAGATAAACCAATTATTGAAGAATTAAGATTCCTTATTAAATAATTTTGGAATAATAACACAATGGTATCTCTAAATCAAAGAGATGTGGCAAGGAGAATTGGTATTGGAAACCATGAGCCGCATCCAAAACATTTTTTGGATTGACTCAAACATAACTTTTTGGTAAATTTCTAGAGATATATCTTCATGTTAAAATTTGTCAAAGATTTTTTGAAATGATAAATCCATTCTATTTCAAAAGAAATCACACACACACTACTTGTTGTAGAGTACATATTGATTTTTCTAACCATTTTGATGTTTATTGATGTATATGTTTAGATTTACATACTAACAATGTTTTTTAGGATTGTGCTATACATGCCCCACCTACATCTTCAAGAGATTTCATATCAACAATTTTATGTGAAAGAGAGGAATGTCAATTATTCTACAAGAAATTATACTTGGATGGAACATGTCAATATTGTGGTGGCTTGCAACATATGCTAATTTAGGAACAAATGGAAAGTACACATGTAGTTGGAAATGAGCTAGTAGAATTTGGCAAGTATAATACAATATCCTAAAATACAAAAGATGGTAAAGAAGAAAAATGAGTGATTTGGTTATTGAAAAGATTCTATTGTATCAGTTTATTTCTATATTTTGTGATACTATAG
Source organism: Sequoia sempervirens (assembly GCA_007258455.2). Classification (NCBI taxonomy): domain Eukaryota; kingdom Viridiplantae; phylum Streptophyta; class Pinopsida; order Cupressales; family Cupressaceae; genus Sequoia; species Sequoia sempervirens. Next base: position 327,157 of record VDFB02046911.1, on the reverse strand, counting down.
TGTATGAGTATGCAACACATACCTGTAGAGCTCGATGGTGGGACTTACAATTCAAGTTATACAAGGAAACATTTCAACTTGGTAGCATTATTTTAGTTGTCGAATTTCTAGAGAACTACAATCTACAACCACAACATGAGTGTAATCAGAGTATTACAACTTCACATAGGTTTTTGTATATTTTCATATAGCATTCATTCATGCCAATCATAGTACAAATGATGATAGAAAGATCATAAAGAAGTGTCATTTTTATATCAATGATGATTGCATGCATTCTACAAAGTTCATGCAAGATTTATTTGAGGTTTTCTACCATGATTTGGGTAGAAGGTTCATATAATTTTTTCAGCATATTGAATATCGTTGGATAATTGTGCATTACAATTCAAGAGCTCGCAAATGTTCTATTGGTTGAGCAGGATGCATAATATTATAGGTTTTCAGTATATGTGGAACTTTTGTGAGGCTAGGAATGGAAAGGGGGAGCATGATGATTTAGGATCATGTATTAAAATTACCATAGCACAAGAAGATTTAAAGTATAAAGAAAATACAAAAATGACAGATGTGAAATCAATTGTTGAGTGGAGTAATGATTCAATGGGTCTAGGTAACGAAGGTAAGTCTTTAGTTTGTAGATTTTTTTAGTTGATAGATGATACTATCACTAAAAAATATGAGGAAATTATTGTACATTCACAAGATCAAGTGAGCTACATTGTTTTAGAAGCTCTAATGTAGGTAAATGGAGTATCCATATGTAGAAAATTGCATGTTTTTATTCTTCACATATAGTTCAAGCATGAAATGAGTGTGAGTCAATGGAGTGGGTTGATGAATGGTGGTTAAGATTTCTAAGCCCACTTGACACTATCAGCTCTTGATGACACTTCAAATAACATAGATGTAATCATTAGCTAACTTTGATCACATATAAGATCTAGTTCAACCAAGTAATTATATATCTACTTGCATAGTTTTTGAAATTATTTATGTTATCATACTTTGTAGTTTTTTTGTAATGTTGACTAAATTCATATAATTTGATGCACATATCAATGCAAGGCATGTTTATGTAGTTATTGTAGATGAATAAAATGAAGAGAGAATAGATTATTACTTGTTTCATTGTGTCAGCCCCAAAAATAAATTGGAGGCCCCAATTACAGATGGAGAAAACATCGAATACCCTACAAGCTCAGTGTTTGTTACTAGAACATGACTTATAAGGTACTTAGTTAGGATGTATGATGTTTGGTTGTTTTGGGACTTTGACATGCATTAGAATATTCTTCATTACTCAAACCTTGTCATGACATCCAATGTTCATTTGATCAAATATGTGGTAGGCCATTGAACAAGAACTTGTGGAAGGTGCAAGAGTCTGACCATGAGGTAATACTTGATACAATAAATAGTAGAGAAGATCAGGATTGTTCACTGGATTGATTTTGTAAGTGTGTGCATTAAATTATAAAGTCATGTTATCGATCATTTTTTTTGTTATTAAAATATGCATTATTATTGTGTGTTCTAACCACTATAGAAATGAGAAAAGAACATATATTATAAATTTTCAATTTTTTAAATCACATTCTTTTGTAGATTTAAACCTCTTCTTCATTCTAACTCATATATTGTTGTTGATAGTTAGAATATATTAGTGGTTGAAAGAGTATTAGTGTTTCTTAGTTTCCTAGGTCACATTAAAGAAAATTAGTGTACCTTGCTCAACACATGACTTTGTCATTCCTTATCTACCCTTTGGCTATAGTTCTACTTTAACCAAGCTGGTTGTATTGATTTCATTCTTCTTTCCACCTATCATTTCCGTGCTACCCCTCATTGTCTCATGGCCACTGATGCTTATAAATCTATATTAGTGATACAATGATTGTCCTCCTTTAAAGTTTCCCTCCTTTAGCCATTTAATTGTTGTACTCCTTGACTAATATACCTATCATCTTCCTTGCTACCCCTCCTTTCTTGATGTCTTATGGCTTACTAGTGATTATGTAATGATGTATGCACTTAATTTTAGGGGCATATAATCTCTATTCCTTTTAAATAATTTTGTGATAATATAGACTACGAGTGTTGCATTAGTTCTAAATCCATAGAAAACATATACATCATGACTTCATGCTTAGTTTTAATATGAATTCATACTTGTATAGAATGATTTCAAATTCAAGCTTATACATGATTTCATATAGGTATATATGTGGAGGACCCATCAATTCCAACTCTATGGTAACCATATACATCATGAAATACATCCACAACTTGCATGGTTTCTTGGAGTGCAACTTGGTTACATTTTTATATCTCCGCCTTAGACTCAAACTCAAACTTAGACTCAATTTTTACATGGCTTCATGTTTGTAGCTATCATTGGGGCCAACTTAATCATAACCTCATGTTTTTTTGGCTCATCATGATTTCATTTTACAAAAAAAATCATAGAGAATTTGAAACTATATTACAACAATAAAATACATTTTGCATTAGTAGTATAGATACATGCATCATTTTTATGCTATTCCTTCAATCAATTCTCCTTATTAAATGGACCCTTGAGTGATCAATATTGCTAACCTATATTTTATTGTTCCTCATCATAAGTACTATCAGTGCCTTTGACTTCAATTATGCTAAAATGGTTCATTTTTCACACCCGAACATGTAAGATCATTCCAGGCTACATTGTACCAATGATTTCTCATAAGATCTCTAAGTTTGAAAAGTGGTAAATTATAATAAGCTCTTTCTCAAATACATTAGAACTTGCAGCCATTCCATATAAAGGTACAAGGTCATGTAGGGTGCTTCTACAATATCCTCTCTCATTTTTCATTTCTCCAATCTATTTTCTTATGGTGACAAGTTTCCTATTGATGGAAAAAGTGTTAGATGCATGTAGTGTAAAGTTGAAAGCTGCTGTAATTTTGTTATGTCTGTTTTGTGACCAAAATAATAGTTCCAACACATTTGGATGCATAGGTTTATGCTAGGAAAGGTCCTGTTATGCACCCTAGAATGTTAGAACACTCTAGGCTACATTGCATAGATTATTTCTCTTAAGAGACCAAAGTATCAAAAAAAAAAATGAGCTCTTTTTCAAAAACTATGGAACCTACAACTATTTTTTTCTAAAGTTACAGGGTCATGTAGGGTCCCTCTACAATAACCTCTCTCAATTTTTCATATTTCCAATCCTTTTTCCCATGGTGACAAGTTTTTAGTTGATGGAATAAGTGTTAGATGCATGCAGTGTAAAGTTGCAAGGTGGTGTAATTTTCATTATGTTCATCATACAACCAAACTGATAGTTTCAATATTCCTAGATGGGTAGGTGTATGCAAGGAAAGGTCCTATTTCACACCCTAGCATGCTGAAACATTTTAGGCTACATTTCATTGGCGATTTATCTTAAGACACCAAACTGCAAAAAACAACAAAATCTAATAAGCTCTTTCTTGAAAACCATGGAACTTAAAACCATTCTTTCTAAAGGTACAGGGTCATGTAGGGTATTAGAGCTAGGTTCATACACTGGGCACTATGTGTGCTCACTATGTAACCTTGCGTTTAGTCCCTAGAGTCTAGAGTTTCATTTTTTTGTTGCGTTTGTTGTGAACCTAAGTTTTTTCTATTAGCCAGTCTCAGGGCAATGGTGCAGGAAACTGATGGGAAAGGATAGGACCCTCGGTGTAGTGTGCAATGCACCGATATCCTTCCTATCAAGGATGCACTATGAACCCTTGTGTCATTGTGTGATGTGATTTCCAGTGATGTGAGTTATGTGTGTGGTTTGTGGCGTGTTCTCGGCGTGGTTGCTGTGTGCTTACTCTTATCTATTTAATGGCTTCCTGGAGTAAGCCATATCCTTGGGGGGGAGGATGTAATACCCCCATATTATTAATACCTTTTAATATTATTTGTTACTCTTATGTGTGAGCTTGATGCTAGTTCTTATGGTGATTAGTTCACCGTCTTGGTGTGTGAGGATGCCTCCTGTATTTGGGAATCTTATTTCCTTTTGTTTACTGGCTTCCAGGAGTAAGCCAATTTTATGGGGGGGAGGATGTAATACCCCTCCTCTTACTGGTTGGATTTATTATCTTTCTATGCGTTCGTTTGTTACTTGTGACTATGATGGTACTGTTATTGTGTGAGTTGGATAGTTAGACATTTGATGATGTTGTTATTCCATTAGTAGACTGTTGGTGATTATGTTTATACACTTGAGGATTTGATTAATTCATATGACATTGTGGTTGGTTAGATGTTAGTTCATTTTCATAATTATGATATGATGCAGTGATTTAATTAGATATGTTATGAGATGATTGTTAGTTAGAAATGTTGATTTATTGGTTATATTATAATTGTTAGAATAGGTGTGATGAAGGACAATATAGCATCACTCGTTCGCGAGTGCCCTGTTATGTTGCGATTCCTTCTCACAATGTAGTATTTTGATTTAATGCTTTGATGTTATATATATATATGCACATGTACACAACTTCGTTTGTATGCAGGATTTGCAGGTACAAGTCTCGATTCCACCTGCTTCGGCAAGACAGGGCGAGCACCTATAGCCCAACGGTTAAATGTTGAAACAGAGGTGACGATGAAGTCCTCCCGTCCCATGATGTCAGATCATCTCGTTTGTTGGTATTGTTCATTTTGTGTAATTGTCATCATTTATGGATTGTGTGTTGTATTCTGTCGTCTTTTGATTAATGTTGGTACTTTTTATGTTGTGGTGTATTCGATTTAAATAAAGGAAATAATTAATTGTTTTAATGTTAGATTTAAATTATATTTGAATATTTAAATGATTTAATTATTTATAAAATCATATATTTCAATTAAATAATAATTAAATATTAAATGTGACTTAATTATTTTTAATCAATTATTTGGTGGTGGATAATTATGAGAATAATTTATTTAAATTAAATAAGTAATGTGATGTGCAAGTAAAGTTGCAAAAAATAGAAATAAAAGCAATAAAACAAATAAAAGAATAAAAAGATTGTGTGAGCCAATAGGAAGAGAGATCTGGGAAAAAAGCCAGCTTTTAAAGAATTATTTTATTTTATTTTGGATTTTTAGAGTTTTTGGGAGAGATGGACAATATATTTTTAATTTAATTAAGAATTTTTGGAAGTTTTCACAGATAGGAGATTAGGGATTGAGAAGTTGCACAAGTTATTAGGTATTTTTGAATCTGAAGAGAATATGGGTTTTGGACCTTTTTGCTCATTTTGAAGAGAGTTCTAGAAAGGGTTTTGGAAATCTATTACTAGTTATTTTGGAGTCTTCTGATGAAAGGATCGGGTTCGATATTTGAGCACGGTGACTTAGAGGAGATTCGAAGCAAGAAGGAGGAGCTCTTCGTAAAGTCTGTCGGAAACAATCTTCATCAGGTTCTCGAATAAGCGCAGGACTCCAGGATTTAATCTACTTCTTCTCTCTGGTCTTCTGATTTACGAAAACAGGAAAAACAAATTAGATTATTAGGTGAAAGAGAAATAAAACCTTAGAGAAATTTAGGGGATAGTGAAAACTATGAAAAATACTCTTCCATTTTAGTATCAAATAATGTTGAGTTGCGAAAATAGACATTATAATCTTGAATTGAATTTCTTTGTTTGTCTTGAAAATATACATAGTTATTCTTCAAAAAAAATGTATTCTGAAGATTATAAAATATATCCTTTATGTATTTATATATATATATTCTATATATATATATATAAATATATATATATATATTTACATAAATTATTTCTATACAGCCTGCTGTCCTCTGTGCCTGTGACTAAAATACTTATTCCTCTGTAATTTATGAGTAGTTATATTCTACAAATATATATATATATATATATACATATACATTTATCTATCAATTAAATTCTTTGCGCATAGTTATATATCCAGAATATTTTTGTTTAAAATCGTTTCGATTTATGGGCCGAATAGCCATCGGTTTTCTGTGTCATTGGAAGGATGAAAATTTGATTTTTAATAAAAAAAAAATAAAATCTTAAATGTTTTTGCTAGCAATTATGGGAAGAGAGGGACGGCCTCTCCCTGCGTCGATGGACTGCAGGTACAGTAGTCCATGGACTGCTGTACGCAGCAGTCCGTAGGACTGCTGCACACAGTAGTCACATGGACTGCTGTGCGCAGTCCTATGGACTGCGCCCAGTCATGGGGGCCGTGGTCCTTTGTTAAATTAAGTTCTTTTTTTTAATATATTAAATTTGATATATGTTTTAAATATATTTGTTAAATTTTAATAATATTATTATTATCAATATATATATATATATAATGTTATTTTTTTTATTTGATGAGTATTTAATTTAATAAACATAATAATTATATTCAATTTATTTAATTTATTGAATATAACAATTATAATTTATTTTACTATTAAATATAATAATTGCAATTTATCCAAAATGAAATTTTGATTATTTTATTTAATATCTTTGTTAGTTTATAATGTAATTCCTTTTATTGTATTATAGTTTAAAGGTTAATTTGTATTATTGTGTAAATAAAGGGTATTATTTTATGGGTTGAACGAATAATTTAAACTGGTATTTTCTTTAATTTGTTATTGTGGAAATTATTATTGTACGAGATGTAATGGGGATTATTTTTAAATATAATTAAACCTTGGATTATTTTTGGCACTCTGGATGTAATCAGAATGTCTTATGAAATTGAGTTAATTTGTGATTTTGGTTATGTAATTGAGTGAGTCATTTTCCTTAATTATGAAATCATGCGGTCTTGTTATTGTATTCCTTTTCTTATGGTTGTAAATTTCACTCGTAATGTGGGAACCTTGTTGTCAAATTATGAAAACCCTTGTTCCAGAGGTTTGCTAAATTGTAATGTTCCCTTCATCTTAATTATACTTTTGGAAATTGAAACTTAATGGTTTTGTTAGGAAGGGTTGAACGGTTTGTTAAGACTTTTGGATTATGAATTATTGTGAGAGGGTTAATGCCTCGCATGTTCTTGTTGTGGTATTATGTTTTTTTATGCTTTGGTTCAACCCTTGCCTAGTTTTGATTTATGTTGGGGGTCATAGGGAGAGTGGCTCTTCGTGGGTGTCGACGCCTCAGTTGGAGGAAGGGCCAGGGGAACCCACGTAAGAGTAGTTAAACAAGTGATAACCTAAAAATAGAATTTAGGGGGATGGGTAGTAAAACACATAACAAGATAAAAAACATGCACCTCACCCTTGCCATTAGCACTCTCAAAGGCTAAGGACGGGTGGGAAGACCTGGTTGGTAAGGTCACTACCTTGTCTCTGTGAAAGGTAAGTGGCTCCGCATGAGTAACCCTATGGGGCGGCACCTTGAAATAGGATGTCTGGATAACCATAGATGGAGGCGGCACCTTGAGCTAGGTTGTCTGGATAATCCATGTATAGATGGAGGTGGCACCTTGTGATAGGTAGTCTGGTGAATTCATGTAAGGCCATGCGATGACACTCTCCCACTATGCCCTTTGTTTCTCTTATTCTTGTTGCCTCTGGAGTTTTCTATTATTGTTGTTGTTTATTGATGTGGATGAAAGGTGCCCTTGGCTATTTATTGTTGGATGATTTTGCAATCTCATTTGGAGAGCTTTGGATTCTATTGTTGTCGGCACCTCTTATGGTTATTTAGTGTTGATCTATAATATTGGCAATTCATTCTTTTTTGACATTTCGTTACTCTTGTTGTGGTTATGTGTTGGAAATGTTATGGGTTATTATCTTGTGATTTGTTATCCTTTTGTGGAGTCTTGTTTACCATTGGTTTGGTTTGACATTCATGGTCGGGTTCACTTCCTCGTCACCTCTGAGCACGGGGGGTGAGTTACTTGTAATTCACATGGTTGGGTGGAACGTGCTCCGCACCCGTTGGGTTCCCCATCAGCTTCTTGTCTTCTCAGCATTTCCACAGTGGAGTTGTACCAGTATTCTCTTATATTTCATATTTCATTATTCTTGTATCAATCCCCATGTCGGGAAATTCAATGTAATTCAATTATCAGAGATTGTAATGTATTATTATAACAATGATGTAATAGTTAGGATCATTTGTAACTCTTTTAAGAGATGTATCATGGATTTATTTATGCGATGTTTATTATCCTTGCATCATGGTTTTGGATGTATCCTTATCCTTGGTTATCATTATAAATGATATTGTTGTAATCTTTATTTTTATTCTGTTTAGTTGTTGCGATGTAACCTCGCATGCCCCAGAGAACTAAGTGTGTTAAAGTTATGTAATGTGCTATGTGATTATGGTTAAGTGTTATTACATGTTTAATTTAATTGTTTTTAAAAAAAAAAAAAATTTCTATGTGTGTGTTCTCTGGGGTTTGCACGACGGGCGTTACATAGGGTCCCTCCATAATAAATTTTCTCATTTTATCATATCTCCAATCCATTTTTCTTGTGGTGACAAGTTTTATGTTGATGGAAAAAATGTCAAAGCATTCAAGAGAAAGTTGCAAGGTGATGTAATCTTAATTATGTTCATCATGCAACAAAATCAACAATTATAACATATCCATATGGGTAGGTTTATGATAGGAAATTTCCTATTTTTCACCCTAGCATGTTGGAACATTCTTAGGTACATTGCAATGGTGATTTTTCTTAAGAGACCAAAGTGTGAGAAAATAAAAAAATTTGATGAGCTCTTTCTCAGAAACTGTGACACTTACAACCATTTCATCTGAATTTACTAGTTCATGTAGGGTCCCTCTATAAAAAAATATCTTAATTTTTCATATATCCAATCCATTTTCCTATGGTGACAAGTTTCAAATGAATTCGGTGTATAGTTGCAAGGTAGCCTAATTTTTTCTATGTTCATCGTGTGACTAAATCAGTTGTTCCAACACATTTGAATGAATAGGTTTATGCTAGGAAAGGTCATGTCTTAAACCCCAACATGCTAGAACATTCCAAACTATATGTAATGGTGATTTCTCTTAAGAGACCAAAGTGCAAAAAAGTGGCAAACTTTGATGATCTCTTTCTCAAAAATCATGGCACTTACAACCATTTTGTCTAAAGGTATAAGATCACTTAGTCCCCCTCTACAATAACCTCTTTATATTTTCATATCTCCAATCCATTTTCCTATGATTACAAGCTTTCAGTTGATGGAAAAATTGTTAGTTGCATTCAAAAGAAAGTTGCAAGATAACTTTTTTTTTTTTGTTCGTCATGTGGCCAAATAAATAGTTCCAAAACATAAGGGTTAGTAGGTTTGTGGTAGGCATGGTCATGTTTGAAATCCTAGCACACAAGATCATTCTAGGCTAAATTGTACCATCACTTTCATTTAAGAGCCCTAAGTACCAAAAAGTGGTAAACTTTGATGAATTGTTACTTGAAAATTGTGGGAATTAGGAACATTTTTTCTAAAGGTATAAGGTAAATTAGTGCCTATCTAAAATAACCTCTTTCATTTTTTATTATATCCAAGTTGTTCCACCATGGAGTAAATGTTTCAAATATTCCAAAAAGTGTCAGTTGTATTTAGTAAAAAGTTGTTGAGAGGCATTGTTTATATTCTTCATCTCTTTGGGGTAAATTGGCAATTCCAACATGTTGGGATGGCTCTAAAATAATTCCAATAAATTATTTTTGGTCAACATAGGCATCTTTATACTCTTATGAATGAATGATCTACACCAAAGAACTAGTCTCTATTGATTGAACTCAATGCAGTCATAAACATTTTGGTCAATATATGAATATAGTTTCTTGAGATGAAGGAAAGTGTGGGTATGAAGAATACCTATATAAATTTGAAGTAGTGATTGGTCAACTAGAGGATAGGTTCTTGAATGGATGGGTACTTGAATATAATTGAATAAAATTATTGAAAATACAGTGTAAATTATTTTCACTTTGTATTGAATAAAAATTTATTCCATAACTATATGCCAAAAATATGGCATCCAAGACCACAAACACATAGTGGTGTAGGAAATATAATAACTAAACAAAAAATATAGGTGAAATGAGTGTGAATATCACCATAAAAAAATTCTAATAAAAAATTCCAAACATAAAATATTAGTGGAAAACTAAAAAGCATAAAGGTACATCATGATAAAAATCATCACATCCTCATTGTCTTCATTTTATCAATACAAAAAAATATTAGTAATGATTGGATAAAAAAACATATTATTCAATAAAGTGTGATAATTCTTACAAACAATAATACATAAATCTAAAAATAAGTTATGAAGCATGCATGCACTTGGATATTAAATATTTCAAGTAAACCATCTACAAATATGCATTGACACTCGTGATTGTATAATGGAGGAAACATATTATTATAAAAAACTTGAAATCTAAAAATATAATCCTTAATTAGCTATTTTTCCTTGTGTTTTCATTACATTCTTGAGACATAAACATCTTAGCATGTTTTGAAGCACTTCATTTATTGTTAGGAAATATAGGAACATTCTTGTAAGAATAGATTGAAATAACATTTTTTTAGCTATAAAATGTAGTACGCCTAGTAAAACTTTTCAATGTGACTGGTGACGCTAACGTAAAATGTCCTCTAATACCATGGGGATGGTGGGGAGACTAGACCTCATGACCTCTTTCTTGCAATAGGATGCTTTAGCTAATTGAGCTAGGCCCCCATTGCCCTGATTGGAATAACATTTTAATCATTTATAGTTACATCAAATAATTATTTACTTATTTAAATAATAATTTATAATGCAAATATGGACACCATCAATAAAAAAATATATGTACATTAACCAAATATCCATATAGGCATACATCAATATATGTTGATATAAGTATAAAATATATACAGAAAATCCATATAGCCTTATAAGAGTTCTATATGGGCATACAATATCACACATATCCAATACAAAATATATATTAAAGAATGTCATATAGGCATACAACAAAGGACCCTAATAAATAATCATTTCCCTCTAGGTGAAGGAAACAAATCATGAGCAACCTTTGATCATTGGGGGATGGAGATGTGTGTGATGGTGGTCTACTTCAAATTCATTCACTGGACCTCCTATTTAATTATTCATGGAGTTGCACCTATTACAATAAAAAGTATAAACATTAATATATAGAAATTACATTTATAAAATGAAATATTTAATGAAACAATCTTTTACCATAAGCAAATGATCTCTCTCCTCATTCACACCAACAACATGCTCACACTTTGGCATTGTGAAGCCCTATAGCAACCATCCAAATAGAAATTAAACTACAAATGAATAATCATTTTCTTTTTCAATAATAGTCATCTAAAATATTGAATTTAATTTAAAATTTACTTGTCCCCTTCATACCTTGGTCAAAGGAATCAAACTCACTATTTCTAAAATAACACCATGCTACACTATCCTATCAATATTAAGAGTGTCTACTTGCATCATTTGAAAGAGAAACAACATTATTCAATTACCAAAAATAGAAGAGTGATGGAGGTCATGGCTTCTAACGTATTAATTCATAGTAAATAATATGTGGTTACTAGACTATTGTGTTAGTTTTAGTCTAGTTATGAATCCTATAACTATAGTGAATATGACATAACAAGGGGATTTATTAGGATTTATTATATCATGGCTAGATTAGAGTTTATATTTTACCATTGCATAGTGAATACTTACTTGAGAATGTGATTTGGTTTTGTATTGGATGATGTTTACTAGAGAAAAAAAAATACCATTTTCAACCTAATAGATTTTCATATGAATACCATTTTAGTATCACAACTTAAAATTTATGAGCAATATAGGATTATGTAATATTTAGTGTGAGAAGTAGTCTATGTTTTGGGGTATAATTGTGTGATTGTAAACACAAAATACTATGAACCATATTTTTATTGAATGGAAACTTCACAATGTATATTCACTATTTATTAGTGGTTGAGGGTAAAGAAAGAGTGTTTAATAATACTTAGCCATAAAATTATTATATATAAATTTAACACTATATGATACAATCCAAACATAATTCAATTTTAAGTTGTCATGAACATGCATTGTAGTAGAGTGTGCATTTGGAAGGCTAAAGAGAATGTGGCATCCAAATCTTAAAATGGTTCCAAAATCCATTGTTTGTTGTTGTATATTATATAATATGATAGTATATTTTAAAGGATAAATAGAGTTAATTGGGATAATGAAGTAAATAAATGTATCGAATTAAACTGTATCAAGGAATGAAAAGTCATGTTACAAATAAAATTTAATGGATATAGGATAGTTTAGCATTATTAAAAGAGATGAATGTTGATTTTAATGAAGATAGTGAAATTGATGTGTCTCATAATGAATAGATATTCTACATGGTCATGTATGTGGATAAATGTCATATAGGGTTCAATTCAATGAATGAAAAAAATTATACAATTTTATCTAGGCATTGATTTGTTGCCTAGATAGTTGATTATGATTTTTGATGAAGAGTTAGAATTAACATAATCACATAGAACAATTAGGTTTGGTTGATAGAGGTACCAAGAGGTAGTACAATAAAGAGGTCTATAGAAGGTGGATAATTAATTAATACCACTAGCCTATATTTTTGGAGTTTAACAACATGAACAAATGAAATTTATAGATTATGAAGTACATAACAACCTAAAATCAAATAATTAAAAATTACAAAGCATACATACAAACTATCTACAACCTTCAAGTCATTAAATATTATTCAATTATGAAATATATTTTTTTTAATTTTAAAATTAAAAATACTTTGTATTACCCATGTGAAACTTTGATGACCACCTCCACTGCCAGGTGTTTCCATCAAAGGTCCAATATTAACCTACTCAACATCAAAAATGACATATTATAATATCATTCATATAACATTCAACTATTCACATGTAATATTTATAATTATTTACTATTTACATACCTATGCAATAGATGCCATCATGTAATACATAGGTGGAGGAATAATGCAAAAAAAGTGAACACTATTAACCTAAAATTTCATTATAATCATTAAACTAATTTAGTTAATCTTACATTTAAAAAATTAAATTAAATTTAAATTAAATTGAATGAACTTGCTAACATTTACCTGACTATAAAGGTCGAATATGTCATTAAGGAGGGGATATGTCATCACCATCTCATCAACTATGTATATACCCTAGGCACATGCATCTTGACTATCCTTATGATCATAAAAATAGAGTGACCCACAAGCCTAACATAAATGAGGTGGAACTCAATTCCTTGAAGACTCACCCACCTCACCCTATGCTAGAGGCCTAGTATGTTGTATGAGGATTTGAGTGAGCACTCTCCCTCACAACAAAAGGGATATCCATGGGCTCATATGTTTGTCTAGAAAGTGGTCTCACTAGCCACTGTATGTTAATACATGTCCCCACTCTGTCCTATGTGGAGCCCCCACCTCTACCCTAGAACTACCACATGTAAAAATAGTTTGGGATTTTATTGAGGATAAACTCATAATAGAGTTTCCTCAAAATATTGTGGCACCTCATTTTTTTTTCATGGGTGATGGTCCAAAACCATCCACTGCCTTTACCAAAATAATTCTTTATCCCTTGGTGGTTGCACCAATGGATAGGGAATATCTTACATGGAGGATGTAAGGGTTTCTTCATTTTAGGGTTTGTGAATAGTGCACACAAGTTAGATTTTGAAATTTTTTCATCTTTAACTTGTTTATATGATAATTTGTAAGCATAAAACTATCTAAGCTCTCATTTCTTCTCAGACCAACTATTTATTTTCTTGCTAACTGAATCTACATAATATTTTATGGATTGAGGTAACTAACCAAGAACGGTTCTATATGAGGTTATGCTTGAAGGATCTCTCAACCTTAGAATTAACTCCTCAATTTTTATTGTTTTTTTAAAATAAAAGTTGTGGAGCCACTAAAAATATTTTATTAATATAAAAAGTAGCTATAATAGCTAATTTCGAGAAGGAAAAAATGCTCGATGAGGACCAGACTAAGAAAGGAAGGAGAAGCCAAAAATAAAAATGGGGAATTAGTTTGGAAATAACCTCATGAGCAGAAGGCATTATAGCCATTTACATATGAGAGAAGATAAATACCATTCGAACAAAAGCCAATTAAGAAGAAACACTTCTAGACTGCCAACAAAAAAGACCATGTATGTGTATGTCATTCAAACAAAAGTCAGCTGAGAAGAAACACTTCCAAACTACCACCAAAAAGGACAATGTGTTTCTCTAGGCTACCGACAGAGGAGAATCACCACCAAATTTCCATGGCATCAGAGATCACCAGTCTAAGGATACCAAGCCTACAAAGTAGACATGGAGAAGGCCAAAAAACACATAAAAAGAGCAAGTTATGTGATACAAAAAAACCCAAGTATGAAGGACCCAAGACTGAACACCAAAAAGGAGCGACAAAGAAGCCAAGAAAGATGAGCTTCTTAGGTAGATCTTTCTTGTGAGGAATCCAAATCCACAGGAAGCAGAAAAAATGGTTTTGCATGAGGCTCAAAAAGAGCATGCCTGATTAAGAAATGAACTGTATCATGTAATGCCCCATCTTATAACCTAAGGAATGTTGCAATTGTGTATAAAAGTGAAATATTTTTTTTTTTAAAAAGTATTAATATTAACTTAATTAGTTGCATACATTCACTAACTTACGTGACGTTACACTACTTGAGATTCCATAGATGACTTTAGTATTTAGCACTGCACATATTTAATTAATATAAACATAAAAGTAAACATCGCATATCATTTGAATTCCATTCAAAATAGTATAAAGTACAAATATGATTTCTTACATTGCATTTGAAAAGATATTACAATACTCATTCATCTGATGAGGTAGATCAATAATAGTTACAATTTCATTTTACAAATGATCACCTCTTAACAATTGAGGGATATTTCAAATACAAGATTTCCAATAATGCAATAAAGAAGTACACACATGTATCCAAGTACGAGCTCTCCATCCATGAAGCTCTCATTTCCATGATCATAAATTGGGGACCCAATGGAGTAAGGTGCATATTCCAACCAACCATGTGGTACCCGTAGGTCCACCCTCCGTGCTAGGAGATAGTAATATGGTTACCTAGACATAACCTATTGACCCTAGACATAAGTACATAGCTAACTAATGGTTACATTGCTTCCAGATTTAAGAGAATCAAATATACTAAGAACACAAGGTTAACTATTATTTTAGGTGGAGTGTCATCAAAATATTGCAAATGTTACCTTGGTGTTTCTTCCTAGGTTCCGGCCCCCAACTTGGGTTACCCTGGTAACCTCTTACGAAACCCGACCCCATTGCAAACTATTGCGGAATCGAATATATTTTAAGGTAACAAGATTTCAATTTGCCATTCCAGACCTTCTCATCTTATACTCAAGACTGAACTAGCTCAAGAGTCCATAAGTGAGGCATAATCATCTTATTAAGGATTTTAATTCTAAATACTATGTTTTTTAGTTATCACTGACTTACTAACTCTTTGTAAGTTACCCTGACACCATAGAGCCACTCTCCTAAACATAACAAAGGAATTCCAAGTTCTCTAACTAGGGTAGACAAGGCGCACAAAATTCAATCATATAATAACAAACGACACACAACGGTTATTAAATCTTTATTCATAAATCCAAGTGTCAATACACCATACTATAACATGTGCACTACCCTAGTCAACTCAAGAAATGCATTTGAACAATAACAACTCCCTTTCTATATAGATCATTTTAGAAGACTTATACAACTAAGACCTTCCCAATTTGCCCAATAAGAAACACAATTAAAGCAAATCAAGAAAAGTAAACGTCTACTATTTGGATTTACTAAATCTAGTCATTTAAAGAATTAACAAGAAATTATAGCAACTTAATTGTAATTCTTTTCTCAATTAATAAAGGAAATTACATCATTTATTTCTAATTTTAACTTTCACAACTTCACTTATCAATTTCTATCAAATTTCCTTATTCAACCTTTCTATTATAAATCTAACTGATGTTATTCCTAACATATATTCAACAAAATTTTATTCCATTACTAAAATAAAAGTGAATTTAAGAATTTATTAATTAATATAAATAATACATATATATATATATATATATTAATATATACATATATACATATACATATACATATACATATACATATACATATACATATACATATACATATATATTAATAAAAGTATTATTAAATAATATATAAAACCCTAAATCGAATTACATGTTTGAAATAATTTATAAGTGAATTTTTTTAAAAAAATAAAAAAATATAGTTATATTTTATACAGCCACGACTGTATACATAGGGTTCACAGCCCACAGCTGTGTGTGTACAGCCCTCCCTGTATGGGGAGGTGTTTGTGTGACAGTCGCGCACTGCCTGTGAGGGCAGCGCCGGCTGCCTCCACAGTCGTCACCCCATATGGGGGCGGCTGTGTGGTAGCCCCGCGGCCCCCTTTCCATATACAATATGAATAAAATCATTAAAATTTAACATGTGAAATTTTCATGTTTTAAAACTATGTTTTTTGTGTTTCAACTACGGATTAAATTCCATTTTATTTAAAAGAAATAAACCCCCAATTCGCCTGTATGGCGATTTCACTTTAATCTTCAAGAATATAAAATTTTCTCATAAAGAATATAAAATTCACAATACAATTTATATATGAAAATATATATGTATAAACATATATATAAATATAAATTCAACAATGTTTTCTTATGGAAAGATTTAGAAAATTCTACAGAATATTCTTGTGGGGAAATTGTAAAATTTCAACAGGGTTTCATTGGGGAAATTGGGGAAATTATAAAATCTCTTCAAAGTTTCAAAAGAAAACATGAACAGAAATTACCATTTAAATTTTAATTTACCCCAAAAGTTTTAAAATCCATTTTCTATTTAAATGATTTCCCCTTCACTAATTTAAATATTTTCCACATAAAGTATGCTACATAAATTCTTCTGAAACCAACAAATCTTTACAAACAAGAATATAGTGAACAATTTATTTGCGAGAAGTACAAGGATTTAATTTAACTAAAATTTCTTCTCACAAATATTCCTTTCAACAACAAACAAATTTATAATTCACAAGGAAAATACCTGTTTTTCCTTAGCTTCAAAAATTCTATCTGGTGAAGAACAGCTTTGCCTGTAGCTTCCAAAGCTTTTCACGAACACCAATTCCCAAAATACAACCCAGAGAACTTCCACAAATATACAATAATACCCAAAAAGCATAAGCAAAAATTTTAACAGAGGACTAATATTTTTCCCATGAAGAATTAGCCAAAATCTTATGTATTTTCCTAGATCCCAAATAACCTCTAAGAAAATCCTCAACCATAAGCAATAAATTTAACTGGCACACATGTTGAGAAGAAGAAAAAAATCTTCAACAACTTCCTGACAATCTTTCCTTTCAAGATTTGCATGCCTTTAATTTATTTAAAATTTAAAATTTTCAAAATAGAAATTCTATTTAACAATTAAAAATGCCATTTCCAAAATAATAATTAATTTAAAATTAAATCTATTCACACACATTTAAAACAATTTTAATTTAATCAATTAATTTATTTAATTAAATGAATTTAATCTCTAAGATAAAATTATTTAACCAAACTAACTAACTAATTAATTAAATAAATGTAAAACTTATTTCTTTAACATTTTAAAAATTAATTTAAATAAACAATATATTAAAGCATAACAAACTATCACAAAAAAATGATAAAATTTTCCTTTCAAGCAATTGATCCAATCAGGGAAAAAAATAAGACAACCAAAGACTCCAAACTAAACTGACGATGTACCGAGACTGGGTTTAAGACTAGACTAGGATGAACCATGTTACTACCTCCCAATCAACATATCCGTTGAGTCTTGACACGCTCAGACCTGAGTAACCAGGTGGAGTCGGTGTCATGTATCTGCAATCTTGCAACCAAACAAATAACATGCATATACATATAATCCATAATACAGGCACACCGCGCAGAGAAAATCTTGGACATCATAGGGCACTAACAAGCGAGTGATGCAATTCTGTTCTCCACACCAATACACATCACATCAAACTGAAAAATTAAATAATAGTTAGTCCATCATTAACATATACATTGCAATAACATCTGAAGGAAAAAATCTACGCTATATCAAAGCATGTCAAAAATCAATTATCACCATACAATGTATCATCAAATCACAAAGTGAATCCATTGTCGCTCAAAATCAGTGATCAAAATATCCAAACCAAAGTTCCAAAATCTAAGAGTGTGAAAACATGCAAACAAAAACATAATCATAAATGGAGGGGTACTACATCGTCCCCCCTAAGATCAGGCTTTCTCCTGAAAGCCTGCGAACAGATAGGGATAAAGTTCCCTCATGCGTGTCGCATCCTCCCAAGTAGCAGAAGCCTCATGGCTAGTATCCCATTGGACCCTCACTTGATCAACATCTCGACCCCTAAGACTAAGCATCTAGCATTGTAGAATGGCCACGGGCTCCAAAGCCAGCTGCCCATCCTCTACCTGTAACACATTCCAATCAAGTACATGAGAAATGTCGGGATGATATGGTCTAAGAACTGATACATGAAAAACATCATGAATACATGACAAACTGGGTGGTAAGGCGAGCCGATATGCCACAAGACCAATTCTCTCTAAGATCTCAAATGGCCCAATGAAACGAGGCACAAGCTTAGAGCCTTTTCCATAACAGATTGGACTCTTTCGCAGTCGCACTTGAAGAAACACTCTATCACCAACTGCAAACTATCAATCTATTCTATGCGCATCGGCATACTTCTTTTGCCTATCCTATGCTGCTATCAGATGTTCCCTAATATGGTCAACCTGTTGCTCCATGTCTCAAAGCATCTCAGGACCAAGTAATACTCTATCCTCAAGTTGATCCCAACTCAATGGAGTTTGACAAGGACGACTGTATAATGCCTGAAATGGTGGCATACCTATGGAACTCTGATATCCATTATTGTAAGCGAATTCTACTAAATACAGATAATCCTCCCAATGTGATTGTTGGTCCATTACGTACATTCTAAGCATATCCTCTAATATTTGATTAACTCTCTTCATTTGTCCATCAGTTTGAGGATGATACGCTGAACTAAAGTTCAATTGTGTACCTAGAGCATGTTGTAATGAAGTTCATAAGGCTGAATAATACAGGATCTCTATTAGAAATAATCCTACGAGGAATCCCATGCAATCTAACTGTCCTCCATGAATATCTTAGCTATGGATGAAGCATTATATGATGATCGTACTAGTGAGAAATGAGCCACCTTAGTCAATCTGTCAACAGTTACCATAATGGCATCATGTCGACGTGACGACGTAGGTAATCCAACAATAAAGTCAACAGATATAATATCCCATTTCCATTCAGGAATGAGATGTGGCTGCAATAATCTAGCAGGATGCTGATGCTCAGATTTAACTCACTGGCATTCAAGACATCTTGATACATAGTCAGCAATATCACATTTCATACCAGGCCAGAAATACAATTGCTGAAGATAGGCATGCATTTTCTTAACACTTGGATGAGCTGAGTATGGAGCTCGATGTGCTTAAGTCATAATTAATGTATGAAGACCCTCCAAATGTGGTACATAGATATGACCCATATGCCGTAATATACCATCCGGTTCTAGGACAAATCTGCAAATCGACCTTCTAAAGGTCTACCAGATTCAATCTTCGTCTTTACTTCCTGATACAATCTATCAATAGGAAGTGCTCCCAATATTTGACCTCTCAAATCTACTTCAAGAGTAGTAGCTGAGATCTCATGTCGACAACGACTAAGAGCGTTAGCCACTACATTCTCTTTTCCTTGAACATATCTCACTTCAAAATCGTACTCACACAAGAACTCCATCCACCGTCTCTGTCTAGCATTCAAGTTAGGTTGCGTAAAAATATATTGTAGACTATGGTGATCAATATGAAGTTCGAAACGATGACCTAATAAGAAATTCCTCCATCGAACTAATGCATGCACAACTGCAGTTAGTTCTAAATCATGAGTGGGATAGTTTAATTCATGATCTTTGAGTTTGCGAGACTCATAATCAATCACATACCCATCTTGCATCAAAACTGCTCCCAAACCCTCTAAGGATGCATCCGTGCAAACTACAAAATCCTTAGTAGGATCAGGAACAATCAATATAGGCGCATTAGTCAACTTTTCTTTAAGTGTCTAAAAATCCAATTGACACTACTCTGTCCAAACAAACTTCTTCCCTTTTCTCTAAAGAGAAGTAATAGGATGACCAATTCTAGAAAATCTCTCAACAAACCATCTATAATAACCAGCTAGACCCATAAAACTACGAACTTCACCTACATTCGTAGGCACATGCCAATCTACAATAGCTTGAATCTTTGAAGGATCCACAACAATACCTTTTCCAGAAATCACATGTCCAAGGTATTTTACCTCAGTTTGAAAGAAATCACACTTCTTCAGGTTCGCATACAATTGATTTTCCCTTAAACATTGCAATACCTGTCTCAAGTGTTCTTCATGTTCCTTCATGTTTCTCGAATAGATTAAAATATCATCGAGAAATACAGGGACAAAGTGATCAAGGTATGTACAAAAAACACCATTCATTAAACTCATAAATACTGATGGTGCATTCGTTAACCCAAAGGGTACTACTATGAATTCATAGTGCCCATAACGAGTTCAAAGTGTAGCTTTATGAATGTCAACTTCAGCAATTCGTAATTGATGGTAACCAGATTTCAAATCAATTTTAGAGAACACATTAGCTCCCTTGATCTGATAAAAAAGATCATCGATTCTAGGCAAAGGATAACGATTCTTAATCGTAACCTTGTTCAATTGACGATAGTCAATGCACAGTCTAAGTGATCCGTGCTTCTTCTTTACGAAGATGACAGGTGCTCCCCAAGGGGAAACACTTGGATGAATGAAACCCTTCTCTAATAATTCCTCTAACTGAATTCAAAGTTCCTCTAACTCATGAGTCGTCATTCTATATGAAGCTCTAGAAATAGGCTCAGCTCCAGGAACTAGGTTAACTCTAAAGTCAATATATCTCTTTGGTGGCATTCCAGGTATATCATCAGGAAACACATCAGCAAATTCCCTAAGAATAGGATGATCATCAAGAGATACCTCTCGACTCTCACCTTCTTCTACATCAGTAACTGTTGTTGCAAACATTTGACAACCTTGACAAAGACATCTCTTTAATTGCATAGCAGATATCATCCGCAAAGAGATAGGTCTTTGTACACCTATGATTTCCACTTTTGCACCTAATTCATTAATGCAAACAATTGTCTTAAGTCGACAGTCAATCACAACATGATGAGATGCTAACCAATCCATACCTAAAACTGTGTCATACGATCCTAAAGGTGTAACATAAAGATCTACTAAGGTAGTTAACGTACCAATTCTAAGTTCACAATTATGTACTAAGTTCTCTACCACTACTTTCACCCCAGAGGTGAATTCAACCTGCCACTTACTGCCTTGCTTTACTGCCACAAGACCACAATGGTCAATGATGGTTGGTGAAATAAAGGAGTCAGTAGCTCCGGAATAAAAAAGAATGGAAACACTAACACCATGTAACTTACCTAAAGTCTCGACCACTGTGTTATGGTGATCGGCTTGGTAGTCATTAACCACCTCACATACGATATGTGATCGTCCTGCATCACCCACTATAGGCTCTGAAACTGTAGGTCGAGGCCCAAATCCAGTAGTACCTCTCATCAGACACTGCCTAGCAATGTGTCCTTGCTATCCACATGAGTAACAACCTGTGCCTCTACCGAATCCTCTGCCACCCGAAGGTGCATTGGATTGCAGGAAACTACCTCTACTGATAGTAGACTAAGCACTCTGCGCAGGCTGATCCTACCTATTGCGCTTGTTGCACCACCAGTTGTGACCCTTTCCTGTTTGTGTACTATTACCTTGTTGTGGTTGTGGATTATTATTCTTTTGAGGTGTACATTGTTGTTGTTGCTGCCCACCCTTCGAGGGTGTCTGTTGGTTCCTAGAAGAACCCCCTTTCTGTGCCTGTCCACTCTGTGGACTAAAACTTGCTATAGGAGCACTACCAATCTGTACTCTTGTGTGACCACCTAATGCCATAACAAGATTCTCTTCCACTATTCGAGCCTTCTCCACCGCAACTTCCATAGTCTTTGGCTCAAAGACTTTGACTCCACCACTAATGAGGGCGTTTAAACCCTTGATGAAGTGCTATACAAGCATAGGCTCATCATCGCCAATACCTGCATACTGCTTGAGTTCATAGAATCTACGTTCATATTGCTCAACAGATAGAGCCAACTGACACAGATCATGAAACTCATCATCCTGTCATTGCCTCCAGTGTTCCGATAGGAAGCATGCTCTAAACCTCTCCAGGAACATCTCCCAAGACACTAACCCAATATCTAAGTGGAGCTTTTGCTCCTATAGGTGCCACCAAGTAGAGGCGAATCCTCTCAGATGCATAATAGCGCATCTCGCTTGGGTATTCCTACCATAAGTGTGCATGGCAAAGCATCTACCCAAATCTAGTAGTTAGGTCTTTGCCTCTGAGCCACCTCCTATACCATCAAAAGTAGGAGGGAATGCCCTCAATAAATCCCGCATGTGTCCTATAGTAATAGCATCCTGATGCACTATATCATCTACTCTCCTTGGAGACCTATCACGCTCTCTAATAACCTCCTGCTCAACTTCCTGTCTAGATCCAAGTCAAGCTAGGACCTCCTCTAATAAAGGATGTATCTGTGAACCCTCTACTCCTGATTATTCAGGATTCTATCCCTCATTCCTCTGATCCAACTGCTCTGCCTGATCACTCTGATGAGGGCTCAAAGGGGGAGTAACTTGAGGGATTGGCCCTCGACCTCCACCTCAACCTCTACCATGACCTCTACCACCTTGTCTAGGCATGATCCTACACATAACAGTAATGAGTCTTAGATACTAATCAACCAAGGTTAATAGATAGCGACACTATGTACTAGGTCAACCTAATGGGCTCGCGATTACCCAGAGCGTCTAGTGTTTGTAACCTTGGCTTTGATACCAATCTGTAATGCCCCGTATTATAACCTAAGGAATGTTGCAATTGTGTATAAAAGTGAAATAATTTTTTTTAAAAAAAAGTATTAATATTAACTTAATTAGTTGCATATATTCACTAAGTTACGCGACGTTACATTACTTGAGATTCCATAGACGACTTTAGTATTTAGCATTGCACATATTTAATTAATATAAACATAAAAGTAAACATCGCATATCATTTGAATTCCATTCAAAATAGTATAAAGTACAAATATGATTTCTTACATTGCATTTGAAAAGATATTACAATACTCATTCATCTGATGAGGTAGATCAATAATAGTTACAATTCCATTTTACAAATGATCACCTCTTAACAATTGAGGGATATTTCAAATACAAGATTTCCAATAATGCAATAAAGAAGTACACATATGTATCCAAGTACGAGCTCTCTATCCATGAAGCTCTCGTTGCCATGATCATAAAATGGGGACCCAATGGAGTAAGGTGCACGTTCCACCCAACCATGTGGTACCCGTAGGTCCACCCCCTATGCTAGGAGATAGTAATATAGTTACCTAGACATAACCTATTCACCCTAGACACAAGTACATAACTAACTGATGGTTACATTGCTTCCAGATTTAAGACAATCGAATATACTAAGAACACAAGGTTAACTGTTATTTTAGGTGGAGTGTCATTACAATATTGTAAAGGTTACCCTGGTGTTTCTTCCTAGGTTATGGCCCCCAACTTGGGTTACCCTGGTAACCTCTTACGAAACCCGACCCCATTACAAATTATTGCGGAATCAAATATCTTTTAAGGTAACAAGATTTCAATTTTCCATTCTAGGCCTTCTCATCTTATACTCAAGACTGAACTAGCTCAAGAGTCCATAAGTGAGGCATAATCATCTTATTAAGGATTTTAATTCTAACTACTGTGTTGTTTAGTTATCACTCACTTACTAACTCTTTGTAAGCTACCCTGACACCACTTTGTGTGTCGGCCCTTACACAAAGCCACTCCCCTAAACATAACAAAGGAATTCCAAGTTCTCTAACTAGGGTAGACAAGGTGCACAAAATTCAATCATATAATAACAAACGACACACAACGGTCATTAAATATTTATTCATAAATCCAAGTGTCAATACACCATACTATAACACGTGCACTACCCTAGTCAACTCAAGAAATGCATTTGAACGATAACAACTCCCTTTCTATACATATCATTCTGGAAGACTTATACAACTAAGACTTTCCCAATTTTCCCAATAAGAAACACAATTAAAGCAAATCAAGAAAAGTAAATGTTTACTACTCGGATTTACTAAATCCAGTCATTCAAAGAATTAACAAGAAATTATAGAAACTTAAATTCTTTTCTCAATCAATAAAGGAAATTACATCATTTATTTCTAATTTTAACTTTCACAACTTCACTTATCAATTTCTATCAAATTTCCTTATTCAACCTTTCTATTATAAATCTAATTGATGTTATTCCTAACATATATTTATACTCAACAAAATTTTATTCCATTACTAAAATAAATGTGAATTTAAGAATTTATTAATTAATATAAATAATACATATATATATTAATACACACACACACACACATATATATACATATACATATACATATACATATACATATATATTAATAAAAGTGTTATTAAATAATATATAAAACCCTAAATCGAATTACATGTTCAAAATAATTTATAAGTGAATTTTAAAATAAAAATAAAAATATACAGTTATATTTTATACAACCACGATTGTATACACAGGGTTCACAGCCCACGACTGTGTGTGTGCAGCTCTCCCCATATGGGGAGGCGGATGTGTGACAGCCACGTGTTGCCTCCACAGCCATCGCCCCATATGGGGGTGGCTGTGGGGTAGCCCCGTGGCCCCCTTTCCATATACAATATGAATAAAAACATTAAAATTTAACATGCAAAATTTTCATGTTTTAAAACTGTGTTTTCTATGTTTCGACTACGGATTAAATTCTGTTTTATTTAAAAGAAATAAAACTCCAATTCACCTGTATGGCGATTTCACTTTAATCTTCAAGAATATAAAATTTTATCATAAATAATATGAAATTCACAATACAATTTATATATGAAAATATATATGTATAAACATATATATAAATATAAATTCAACAATGTTTTCTTATGGAAAGATTTAGAAAATTCTACAGAATATTCTTGTGGGGAAATTGGGGAAATTATAAAATCTCTTCAAGGTTTCAAAAGAAAACACGCACATAAATTACCATTCAAATTTTAATTTACCCCAAAAGATTTAAAATCCATTTTCTATTTAAATGATTTCCCCTTCACTAATTTAAATATTTTCCATAGAAAGTATGCTACATAAATTCTTCTGAAACCAACAAATCTTTACAAACAAGAATACAACGAACAATTTATTTGCGAGAAGTACAAGGATTTAATTTAACTGAAATTTCTTTTCACAAATGTTCCTTTCAACAGCAAACAAATTTATAATTCACAAGGAAAATACCTTTTTTTCCTTAGCTTCAAAAAATCTATCTAGTGAAGAATAGCTTTGCATGTAGCTTCCAAAGCTTTTCACGAACACCAATTCCCAAAATGCAACCCAGAGAACTTCCACAAATATACAATAATACCCAAAAAGCATTTAAGCAAAAATTTTAACAGAGCACTAATATTTTTCCCATGAAGAATTAGTCAAAATCTTCTGTATTTTCCTAGATCCCAAATAACCTCCGAGAAAATCCTCAACCATAAGCAATAAATTTAACTGGCACACATGTCGAGAAGAAGAAAAATATCTTCAACAACTTCTTGGCAATCTTTCCTTTCAAGATTTGCATGCCTTTAATTTATTTAAAATTAAAAATTTTCAAAATGAAAATTTTATTGAACAATTAAAAATGTCATTTCCAAAATAATAATTAATTTAAAATTAAATCTATTCACACACATTTAATTTTTTTTTAATTTAATCAATTAATTTATTTAATTAAATGAATTTAATCTCTAAGATAAAATTATTTAACCAAACAAACTAACTAATTAATTAAATAAATGTAAAACTTATTTCTTTAACATTTTAAAAATTAATTTAAATAAACAATATATTAAAGCATAACAAACTATCACAAAAAAAGTAATAAAATTTTCCTTTCAAGCAATTCATCCAATCAGGGGAAAAAAAATAAGACAACCAAAGACTCCAAACTAAACTGACGATGTACTAAGACTAGGTTTAAGACTAGACTAGGATGAACCATGTTACTACCTCCCAATCAACATATCCATTGAGTCTTGACACACTCAGACCTGAGTAACCAGGTGGAATCAGTGTCATGTACCTGCAATCCTGCAACCAAACAAATAAAATGCATATATATATAATCCATAATACAGGCACACCGTGCAAAGAAAATCACGGACATCACAGGGCACTCGCAGGCAAGTGATGCAATTCCGTTCTCCACACCAATACACATCACATCAGACTGAGAAATTAAATAATAGTTTTTCCATCATTAACATATACATTGCAATGACATCTGAAGGAAAACATCTACGCTATATCAAAGCATGTCAAAAATCAACTATCACCATACAATGTATCATCAAATCACAAAGTGAATCCACTGTCGCTCAAAATCAACAATCAAAATATCCAAACCAAAGTTCCAAAATCTAATAGTGTGAAAACATGCAAACAGAAACATAATCATAAATGGAGGGGTACTACACATCATACAACTCTTGGATAGAGTCACATAAAGAGTTACCATAAAGATTCCAGAGCCTAAGGAACTAATAGTTAGACTCTATTGGGAAATCACTCAATAAACCATTAGCCATTGAAGAAAGGAGAAAAGTAAAATGCTTGTTAGAGAATAAATGTTTCCTACAAAATATACTACCCACAGTATTTGTGTCCTAGAGAATATCATACTTCTCCAAATTTGGTTGTAAAGAGGATAGTGGGAATTTTTGAGGAAGAAGATAAGTGCCTAGAATAAACTTAACCATCTCCATGCACCAGAGGATGTCCATGAATTCTAAACAAACCTCAAGGAAACTTCATGCAAAAAGGCTGAGACATGCAACTCAAGCCAATCATAACCCAAAACCAATTCAATTGCATCATGTACCTATTTACATTTGATTGCAAATGTGCATTACAATTTCTTGAAACTAAACCTCAAGCAATCTCAAACTTTATGGGTTCACAGATGAACAAAAACTCAAAATAGACTATCCATTAGACCAATAGAAGATAGTGAAGCTACTCCAATAATGATGTAAGAAAAAGGCCACAAAAATGCCATTTTTATATAATGATGAAGTAGTTAAAGAACATATGACAAGGCCTCACACGATGTGGCATGAGTAAAACTGCAATTCAATTGTACCTCAATGTAGTGAGGAGGGAAGGAGCCATTAATGTTTTAATACATCATGTACCTAGGAATGCTTGAAAATGCCAAGTGCCAAATAATTAAAAAAGCTTTGGAAAAGATTATTAATTCATTCATATCACACAACATGTGAAGGATGCCTCTAAATACAACGACAATAAAATATTTCTTGAAAGATCAATCGTTCCCAAAAATTTTTCCAACGAAAATAGCCTTTCGAGGACAAACAAAATAGGAAATTTACTAGATTTACCCAAGCATATTTTCGGCTGCCAATTGATAAGACCAGTACCTCATGAATGTCAAAGATTATTATTTCAATCATATCATGACATGTGAAAATATGCCTCTAAATTCATCAAAGGTAAGAAATTTCTTAAAAAAATAGTCTTTCCCCTAATGTTTGCCTACGAAAGTAGCCTTTTGAAGATGAACACTAGAGGAAAAATTAGAACTTTCTAAATTTAGCCAAGTATGCTTGTAGCCGTCAATTGATAAGGGAAGTACCAAACCATTACAGATCATAATTCCCAATGCATATATTCTACCAAGATTTCCTCATGAATGTTGGTCATAAAGAAATGGATTCATTATGGAAAACATAAGAGATGAAAAACACATGAGTGTAAAAAATATCAGGTGTCAAACTAGCTGCAAGGAATGTCAAAGGATCACATGAGTATTAAAAGTGCCATCTGATTAGAAAATGAGAGTACAAAACATGTTCCAAAATTAGATGTCATCGATGCAAGAAATAACATATCCAAGCTATTAGCCATACGCAAAGAACCCAAAATGATAGAAGCATTAGATATCATCATACAACTAGAATAAAGTAATCAACATACTGAGTAGAACACATGATGTAAGAAAATCCCAAGAAAAAAACCATGGCGAATATAGGTGGCACAAGGCAAGTCCCAAGATGTGAGTTCCTAACAATTTGATAATCAAAATGTTGCAATAAATAAATGCTGCCCCATATAGAATTTGAAATGCTAAGAAACATAGATGAGGCTAGGTATAAGCTATTTCTTGAGAAATATCTAAATTCATTCCTCTACCAATAATTCTTTATAAGTAAGACTTTCATCAATTTCCTTATTAGCCAGAGTGTCAGCATGCACATTTGCCTCTCTATAGCAATGAGAAATTTGAATACTTGGGAAATCATCAATTTGTTTGCAAGATGAAAGAGAGAATATAATCCAGATGTCATGAATCAGAACATCTTCTCTTTGGCACTGAGATTACAACCATCGAATTGCCTTCAATATGGAGACAAGAAATAGAAAGATTTGTTGCTAGACACAAACCAATCCTCAAAGCATTAAATTCTGTAATATTGTTGGTGCAATCAGATATTTTTTCACATGCAACACCAATAAAATTTCCAATCCAATCCCTCAAGACTGTGACAATGCCAAAATTACCTAGATTACCCCCTGAGGCCCCATCAAACTTCAATTTGATAAAGTTTCTAGAAGGGGGACTCCAAGTAATAGAGTTTCTATTTACAAGAGTAGTCTTAGAAGGAATAGAACCAGGTCTAGGAAGTTTAATTAATTTCCAATTTTTCATAATGAAAGCATCCCAAGATGAAAAAATCTATTTGAATTTATGGACTGTAGAAGAGTAGAAGTTGTCACCTCAAAAATGGAGATTTCAATTTTATGAAGAACTTGAGGTAGAGTGGAGGCTTTTTTTCTAAAGATTCTATTATTCCTTTCAAGCCAAATATTCTAGATGATTATGGAGGGGGTAATTTCCCAGATGCAAGCCAAGGATGAGGAAGAATAAAGAAAAGGCCAACTATTAAAGAGGCTAAGAATTGAGTTAGGGAGAGGGCTAGACCAACCAAGTTTATTTATTACCCAATACTAACAATTATTAGCAAATTCACAACCCAAAAGAAGCTGGTCTATAGATTCAAAAGCATTTCCATGGAAAATACAAGGAAAAAGAGGTGTAATTCCCAATCCATCCAATCTCATACTGATAAGGATTCTGTCTTTAATGGAAATCCAATCAGAAGCACCTACTTTTGGAAGAACATGTGGACCCCAACAAAACTTAGAAGGACAAGCATTACCCGTGTTTTGATTAACCAAATAATTATATACATCTTTTACAGAATACTGACCAAATTTGGATTTTATCCAAATAATCTCATCTTGCTTGTTGGAAAGAAAAAATTGTCTTTTCAGAAGTTCCCTTTTGAAGGAGCTCTTTTCTGAGTGGGGAGCTTGTAAGAATTCAAAGTCCTTCCATTTTACAAGACTAGGATTAGCCGGTTCAATCTCCAAATAATCTCTCACTTTATTACCCCCACAAGCTTTAAGAAGAGGTTCAATATGCTTCCAATTGCAAAGTGACCTGCTAGGTTTATGACCATTCCAGGTATCTTCCCAAAAAAGAGCCTTCTCACCATTTTTAATAACCCAAGAAAGGTGAGGGAGAATAACGGGTCTATAGGAGGCAATAAAATTCCAAATCTTAGAACCTTGTGGCATATTCTTTTGAGTAAAAATCCATTCTCTTTCAAGTGAATCCAGATATTTATGTTGCATAATATGACACCATTTAGTTTCAAGTTTTGAATATATTTTCTAGACTAGTTTAGCACCCAGGGCTTTATTTTGAAGAAAAATATCATGTAAGCCAGCTCCACCCTGAATCTTAGAATTACAAAGACAATCCCAAGTAACAAGGGATAATTTTTTTTTGAAGAGACATTTTCTGACCAAAGAAAATCTTTAAAAATCTTCTCAAGAGCACTACCTTTACCTTTTGGGAGCTTCAGAATTGACAATAAGTATAATGGGAGGGAGAATATGACATAATTGAGCAAAATCAATTTCCCAGCAAAGGTTAGTCATTTCAACTTCCAAAGAGATATTCTATTTGAGATTGATGAGATTATTGTTACTTTTATTTTCCCCATTAAATTTCTTGTGTTCCTAGAGCATGATGAGGAATTGTTGGAGGTATTTGTAGAGGTTGTTCTTCAACAAGGATTTCAACATGAGGTGAATTAGGATTTTGAGGAGGATTTGAGGGCGCATTAAAAATTCCTAAAAATTAAATAAATTTACATCAAAAACATACTCAAGCTACCTATTTAACACCAAATTCACATAGAAAAACAACAATAACTTACTCCTTTGACCTCGTTGATGTCGTGGTGGCATTTTGACAAATATTTGTGAAAAAATGGAGTGGTTTTTGGCTTTCAAGAATGTGAACACATCTTGGATGGTTTACAGGATGCAAGCAAACTTTGCAACAATAGAGAAATGAAATAAAATGAATTTTATTTATTTTTCTTAAATAAGCAATAGCACATGTGTGTTTATAAATGTGTTTATGTTATTTCCCATATAAAAAATAATGTGAGTGTGTTAAAAGCACACTCATGTTATAGCTTTTTTCAATTTTGAAAGTGGGGTGGCCACTTTTTGGCCTGCCATCTTTTTGCACCCGCCAACATGCATAGTCGTAACCATAAAAGGATTGGGAGATAATAACATCATGTCTTGGGGACACAAATGAGTTCTTTCTCATGTAATCATTTCTTCTTCCCTTAGTACTACAATCAATAGCCTTATGACCAAACTTATTGCAAGATTAATAGTAACCATGAAAGGATTGAGATAAGCTAGGAGTAGCAGCCTATCTAGGAGGAGATATCTTGAAGCCCTTCTTCAAATCGCTAACCTTTATGAGGTCATCATCCAAATCCTGCTTCTCATCTTTAGTCTTCTTAGATTCTATAACATAGACCTCTTCATTTTTCATTTCAAACATTCCTTTAGGTATATCGGTTTTGAGTTCTAACTATTTTCAAATCCAAGACCACCCTTATTCTTTAGAGGTCTTTGACTACTACTTATTTTGGGTAAAAGCAAGAAGATGAGTCCACTTCTCATGGAAGTTTTAGACTTAGCCAAAAACCTAAAATTGGGAAAAATAAAATGGAATCTCATTTTACTCTGGGACCTTGAGCCAAAAATGGGATCTTGTTCTAAAACGAGATCTTGAGCCAAAAATGGAATCTCATTTCATAAAGGCTTAAATTTAAAAAAAAATATCAAATGAGATCCTGTTTAAAAAAAATCGTATTTACCAGTTTTGCTATGGGTTTTGGGTTGGAAAAAAGTATGGGGACCCGAACCTTAGCTTTGGACCTACTTTTACCTACAACTTAAAGGTCATGTTAGTGTCACTAGAGAAGAGTGCTTTAGACATGTATGAAGATTTTTTTTGCAGATTTTTTTGATGAAATTAAAACGCATTATAAATGAGTTGTGTAGATTCCAAATATGTAAACAATTTTTATAATGGATTATTTTTTCTATTTTTCAAATATTTTTTGATGAAACTGGTCCATATTCTTGAAATATTAGGTTTTTAAAGTATTTTAATAACTTTCTATTAAAATAACTTTTTGAAAAAAAAAATGTGTGCACATTCTTCAAATACTTCTTCTCAATTTGAAAAAAAAACTTTAGTTCATATGTGTGGCATACATGAGGAATTTTCAAAACAACTATGATGGCCAATAAAAAATTAACAAAAAAATTATTTAAAAGAAAATTACAAAAAATATCGTGCACATTCGTCAATGTCTTACAAATCTTTTCCCAAAAGAATTCAAAAAAATAATTATTTAGGTAAAATTATGGATGGCGTACACATGCATGGTATTGTAAAAAAAGTGACTTTCAAATAGTGGTTTTTAGACATGCCTATTGAAAATTAATTTGTACCATCTGGGTATTAAAATAAATTACATATTTAAAAACTATACTTGAAGTACTACATTTCATATTAGTGACTCTTTTTAATATTCAATCTTTAAGTGCTTCAAACTTTTAGGTAATATGAGATAAATTCTAAAATATCTAGGTAAACACTTCCACTTTTTGGCCAAAAGGTGGAATCAAATTCTTGCACACACCCTTTCATTAAGGATGTTGGTGCTTTTCTTGAGTTTTAGACCTTTTACTATTTGGTGATTTTCTTTCTCCAATTATTTACTTAAAGAGGAAATTTCATCTTCAAGTTTGGAGCACTCAATAGATTTGTCATTGAACTTAGTATTTTGAGAATCTACAAACCTCTTACCTTCTTCAACTTGAACTTGCAAATTAATAATTACTTCTTTGGATTCTTTGAGCTTGATCTTGTATTCTTCATTTTATTTCCTTCTTACATCTAGATCTTCTATTGCAGAAATAAGTTCTCTTTCAAAATCAACTTCACAATATTTTTCATTAAAGACTATCACATCTTCATCATCTTCTGGAGGATTCTTACCATTAAATAGTACTTGACTTCCCATGTGTTCCACTCCAAGATCTACCTCAACTCTTAGACTGTATCAAATAACTTAGCTCTAATACCAATTTTTGAACACACAAAAGTATTGAGAGGGGTGGTGAATCCGTACTTCATCAAATTATTCACATCCAACAACAATTAATCAAATGAAAACATTTAAACCTTGATAAGAAGAGGAACAAATAAGCACAAAACCATAACACTATATTTACATGGAAAACCCTAGAAGGGAAAAACCATGATGAGTAAGCTTCTTGGATCTGCTATCCAAATCTAGCTTCACAAATAAAAATAGGATTTAAAACAAGTTTTATGGGCTACAACCCAAAGGAAGTTACAACTCCCTCAAGTACTACAATATTTACAACCAAAAAATGAGGCTACAACCTCTATACAAAGATACATATCTAATTAAGATATTTCTTTCACAAAACAAACTTCCTCAACTTTTTACTTACCTTTCCAAAATCTATAATACTATCTTACATCTACGCAACCACTCTACCAAGCTCTGTAACATCAAAATATCATTAAAAACCTTTTTTTCATCACAACTATCTCCACTATCTCCACAACAACGTCACGGCTGAGCTACCATGCCTGAATTGATCTTTTCCACTTTTCATTATCAAAATAACTTATGTTGTTATTTTATTCACACATCATCTTTTCTAACACACACCACACATCATCCACATATTTCAGTAATATTGATCTTACATTTATGTCCTTTGCAACACTTCAAAACTTTTTCCTTTGTCGTCCAAGATGAAATGTGTAATGACCACAATTGTTGGCTCCCATGACATATATATGGAAAGTAAAAGTCAAACTTGGTTTAAACTAAGAGATAATCATGACCTATTTTACTTTAGCACACATCTCTACATTGGTGCATACTTTCGAACACTTGGTAGAACCATCTCAACATACCAAATCATCCCAACAAATATCCAAGCTTTTATGCATTAGCTCTATACCTAAAGAGATACTAGAGAGACCAAATAACACCATACAAATCACTTTATAAACATTATATGACTTTCCAAAACATTCTCATACACTCCTTTTACAACTTTATGCTATTTCATACCAGCTCAAACAAACAAACATTGAACCCATCATGTCTTGAAAACTCAAAATACACAGTCTTGAGATAGAACATTGAAAAATAGACTTGTGGTACACCTCAAAACCTAAAACATGAAATGAGAAAACATGAAAACAATTTGAACTTGTTCTAAAAAAATAAAGATAACATCTTCAAATGTAGAGAAATATGGAGCATTCATCTTATCCTTTGTGACTGCAATAACGTTGTACTACTCTCTTCACTCTACTAGCTATAGAATCTTTTGTGATAACTTTTATGCTTTGAAATTAGGAACATACATACCACTCACCTTTCTTTGTATAATTTTATAAAGCATGAGGCCATAAATTCAAATGTGGAGGAATGAAAAGAATTCTCTCAAGCTTTTGTTGAATAGGACAACTGAGAGGGAGGGGGGTGAATTAGTTGTCATAGAATTAAACTTTTTAAGTAATCACTAGAACTGATACTTAATACTGCTTAAATGATTAATCATCAAATGCCAATGCAAAAATTCAAATCCAACACATAAACACAGTAACACCAAATTTACATGGAAAACCCAATAATGGAAAAATCATAGTGAGGATTAAATCACACTATAGAGAATATCAAAACTGATTACAAAATGACTCATTGCCTGAAATAAGGACTCACTATCCAAAATAAGGACTCACATCCAATAGGGCTAAAACCAAAAGGGATTATTGCCACAAAGATACAAAAGATGGCTTTCTGCCAGAATATAAATTTATGGCTCATTGCCAAAAGTATAAACTAATGGAATACACCTTCCTTGTGCAAGATTCAGTTCCAAATGAAGTTTTGTATAAGTAGTACTACATCACACAACAATCGCTCAACTAATCCACAAATGATAAAGAATTTAGGCACTCACACTCAATCCTTGCTTGCTCTCTCACCTCTAAACTTCTTCACTTCAAAACATCTTATATATGATTCATGTAGTACATCATATTAGGTCAGCTAGGATCTATACAAAACATTCCCAAGGTAGATTGAATCTTCTTAATACATAACTTGTGTTATATTAGCCAAGACTACGACCCAAAATATAAAAGCTTCAAATGATCAAAAAAATTCTAAATTAGATTCTCATCATACTACCATCAGAGAGATAACCATAGGAACCATAGCATTAGAATATTCTTCATAAAAAGTTGTGGAGTCTCCCACATAGGTTTACTGAACAAAGAAACAACTGTAGTGTACAAAGTTAAACTCTGTCAAAGATAACTTACTCCTCCCAACACAAAACATCTCAAAATCCCAAATATAGTTGTCTAAGTGAATCATAATGAAATAGTTAAGATATTAGAGTCATAGCTTGTCTTGCAGTAGAATTCGGACCCAAAAACCAGCACACTGGTTCACTGATAAAGAACATCTTTGATAGGGAATAGCTTTCAGTAAATGCCTCATACATTTGGTACTGTGTTGACATCGATGACAACTATTTGATGTAATCCAATTTCCAATAGCTTCTTCAATACAACCTCTTGTTTCCTAGGCTATTTGAAACCTTACATACTTTCATTCACCACTTATGCAATACTCTAGAAGGGACATAGAATACAACATTCACAAAACCATGGAAAAAAATTACAACTCTTTCCATCAAAATAAGAAACCAGAACTTCTTCATATCAACATACTCTTCAATCTTCCAACTTTCACCTATTCATGAACATCAAAATATATAGTGCAACTATGAACATCATGCTCATGACTTTCATCACCATGTTCTTCTCCTCACAATTCTTTGGATCATCACTCCTTTATTCCTCTAGAATGATCCTTTGAACTCTTACTCTTTTGGCATCTCTGATCATAACTCTATTTGCATTATATGTGTAGTGTAGAAAATTGTATCCTTTTACAACTTCACACAATGTTTGGGTCCCTTACTTTATTGGACTTAATTAATCTTCTAATTTTCCAAATTATGCATTCAAAAGCCTTATTTTTCTCATTTTATAAAAGGAGAACAAAATTTAAATAGATACAATCAATAATTAAATCACCATGGGTGAATTGGTTCCCTTTAAGTGCAAAGACCCATTTTAAAATATATTTTGGTAGCAATTTAATGATTCCAATTCAAATTGAAATTGTCAGCTTTTGGAATCTATTTTTTGAGAAATTAGATATACACCTATAGATACATAGTATTTTTATCATTTGAAACCTAAGAACTAGCAATAATTTACACTTTATGAAGCAATCCTATAGAGCAAATATCATTGTCAAGAGAAAATTTATCAATAATTTATTTACAACAATCAAGATCCTAACATCATGTTCAAGTCTATGTGTGTTCATGTCATCTTGTGAAGGCTAATATGAATTGTTGATCCTAAAGCATCCAAGAATTTGAAGTATCCAAATCAACTAGGAAAAGCAAGATCAAGTTCCTTGGAGAGATGTTTTTGATTTCATCCTCTAAGGGAAGCTATTAAAGTGTGGTGAGTTGTACAAAGCATTTTTTTTCATCATTTCCAAATAGGCATAACTCCCACCTAATTTGGTTATTTAGGAGTTATTTCCCCTCTTGGAATTATATACCCATATTCTACTATATATTCAACACTCACCTCTCCATCCTATCTAGTTCAAATGAGCTCACATTAACTTAGTCAGTTCAAGGGAGTGCTAATGCCTATGGTATCATTTTGAGTGTCATAATATCATTATTCTAATTATTGCATCATATTCCAGCATTGTATCCTCATGTTGCTCTCATGTAGAAGGCTTATCTTGGTTTTGTAGGTGATCTTGGGTGCTCGAGTTCATCAACAAATCTTACATGGTATCAGAGCATCAGATCTACAAGCTCCTTCTCAAATTTGGGAGATTCGGCATTGAGATTTCATTGAGAGAATTTTTGAGCCAAAAAGGATTGTTGCATCACATCCAGAAGGCTCAAAAACCCCTATTTTCATATATATTTTTTTCAATTTGGACAAAGTTGAATTTGGGGAATTTTTTTTTGCATGAATGACCCCTTGAACACATTTCGAGGTGAATTTTTTTCAATATATATATATATATATCATATTTTTTTTGCAATTTTTTATTTAAAACCAAAAAAAAAAAATTATACAATTTTTCATTGTATTATTTTTGCAAAATGAAAAAAGAAAAAATTTGAAAATAAAGTCATTTTTTTGAGAAAAAAATCAAAATCAAAAAAATCAAAAAATTCAAAAGAGAATGCAGTAGAGCAGGGTTGTACCCTGTTGCCCAGGGTACCTACATCACCATTGCCACCATAGAGGTACGATTGTGCCCCACGACCCCCACCACACATAGCCAATGCTCATTTTTTATAATATTTGGCAAATTCTTTAAAACCTTAGCAAAGTCTTTCAGATTATCGGCTTCAATTTGTAAGCATCGGTGAAAAAAATATTTGGCAAGTACCCTTTGAGTATCAATCTACAGTACCCTTTGGGTACCATTCATACAAATTGATTGAAGGTTTTAAAATTGCAGCATTCACCTTTTTTGGCCGATTCCCCCAAAATTTTGGGTGGTGCATGGAGGGAATATTCAGACGCATCTCCAAATCCCACTGACGATGATAGACAAGAGAATATTCTGAGAGTAGATTCTTTCAAGCAGAATATTCTAGGCAGGGGGCAGATTTTCTCTTGATAGGTGAGAAACCATCAAATTTAATGTAGTGTTTTATTGACGTCAACATTGTACTAGCATGAAGTCAGTGGCTCCTTAAGAATTCCCCCCCCTCTTCGTTGGAATTTTTGACTTTGTAGGTCAACTTTGGGAGGCCCATTCTCAACCATACGAATTCCTTTTCTTAAGCATTTTTTTTATTTGGGCTAGAATTTCATGATCTTCATAGTGCTGCAATTATTTTCTAGTTTTTGTGCCTAGGTTTTTTAGAATTTGCAAATTTTTTATAGGTGTTGCTGAGTAATCCTCATTTTTTGACTTTCTAAGGCTCCATTCGGGCACATACAATAACATTTTTGGGTGCAATTTTTTTTGAAAGTGCATAATATTTTGTGTACTTCATAGTGGTGTGATCAGGTTGATCCCATTATGTAAGAAAATTGTACTTCCTTTTCTGTGGCCTATATTGGGCATCTATAAAAATTGCAATCAAGACCACTTCACTTGTTTTGTGAGTGGAAATTGTACCCGCTATAAATTATAAAATTCCACCATCATATTTTTCTGGGGGGGTGATTGATTGAGTGAATTTGGAGGGGTGATCTTGTGGTGTTTTGATTGCATTCATTTCTTTGCTATGTGTTCTTACAATGGGGAAACATAACATCGAACTCCTAATTGTTGGATGTTATGGTTGTGTTGCTGATATGTGGTTGTCATTGATGTAACACTATTAGCATTTGATGTATTGAAGGCTATATATGTTGAGGATATTGAGAAAATTGTAAAAGAAAGTATTGCAGGTTCCCAGTGGAACTGTGAAGGTCATGAAGGTGTCTTGTTATGTACATTGAAGATCAACTATTGTGGAATAAAGGGTTTATTTATGAGAGTATCTAGTCCATCCACTAAAAGTATCAGAGGTCTACATGAAGATTTGTTCAAGTTATGAAGATCTATGTTCTGACAGTGTTTTTGTGGTCTCTGTTAGTGTACTTGATTAAATTTGGTATAATTCTGGTAATTCTAGTTGCTGTGGATATTTCTTTGTGGTTTCTTGGTGTTCATGGATGTTTCTAGATCATGCTTTATCTTTGTTGCAATTCCGCATTGATTAGTGTGCTCATGGTCGAAGATTTTTTCTCGGTATGTTCAATTTTTCATGTTCTTGGCCAACATGATGGTTGTAATGTGTTGTGGATCCTTGGAAATTAAAATTTGAATGTTTGGTGCACTCGAGGATTTTTTTTGGGTCTCATCATAATATTAGCCAATGGTGTTTGATCCAAATTGAAAATTTATTTGTAAATTTGGGCCAACATTGAAAATATGTTTCATATTTCTGGCCAACTAGGTTGTTTATGTAAATCCATGTTACAGATATATAAGAGCGATTGTTTGAGTGAATTTAGTGTGTGCATAAGAGTGATGTATGCTAGAGAAAGTGTAGATGTGTGAATAGTGTCCAAATCATTCGATTGCAGAGCAGAGTGAGAAGAAATTTGAGCAAAGTGTGAAGAAGGTTTTATGTGCCTAACTTGAAATGTAATTAGGCTTTTGAAGAAGCTATTTTATTAGTTCACAATCCAGATGGTTTTAATCTAAATCTTTCTTGGGTAGTGAACCCTCTTGTAATTGAGCAGTTAGCTCTAGGCAGTATGCTTGAATGCATGTGCATTCCCATTATATTTTTCATTATACTTTTAACAAGGTATAATTTTGTGGACTAACATCTACCGTGGTTTTTCCCCTAACAAGGTTTCCACGTAAAAAAATCTTGGTGTTCTCTATGTTTTTTATGTGTTAATTATTTATGGTTTATTGTGTATTCATCAGATCTAAGATTGAATTAAGTAAAGTTTGAGAAGTTTAAATAATTTGTGACAATTGATTCACCCCCCCTCTTAGTTGTATGTCCTTTTTTGCCAACAATTGGTATAAGAGTAGGTTCCTCTGAAGAAGTTTAAAAGCTTGAGGTGATCTGAGATGGCATCATACAAGACAGACAGTCCTAGATTTGATGGAAAAAATTACTCGTTGTGGAAAGCTAGGATTGAGTTTCATTTGAAGTGTATTGGTGAACCCTTTTGGAAAATTACAAAGAATCAATATGTTATTCCTCATAATGGTCTGTCCACTGCTGATGAGGTTAAAGAGGTTGAGAAAAATGTCAGGGTTATGGAAACTTTGTTGAGTGCTCTAACAGATTCATAAATGACAAATGTGTTAGGTCTGAAGACAACTCATGAGATGTGGATGAAGCTAGAAACTTTGTATGAAGGAAATGTACATGTGAAGATGGCTAAGCTATAGAGTTTGAAAGACAAGTATGAAAATCTAAAGATGGGTGAAGATGAAAATATTTCTTCTTTTATGCAAAGAGTAAATGAATTAGTGATGGGTATTAGATGTGCTGGTGGTACCCTAAATGAGGAAGAAATTGTGGCTAAAGTGCTCAGATCATTTCCTCCCTCCTACAAAGAAAAGGGTCATGCTATTGAAGAAACCAGATCATTGACGAATGTGACAAGGGATACATTGATTGGTAAACTTGTTGCCTTTGAGTTGAGCAAATTTGGTGAATCTGTTCCCAAGACTGAAACTACATTTAAGGCTATTGTATTCAGAAGAAACAAGCAAAGATATGATCTAGGAGAGTTCTAGAAAGACATTCAAGTATGAGGAAGAAATGAAATAGCTTGAAGATGAATAAAGAGAGGTAGAAGAGTTGGAAGCACTGATTGTGAAGAAAGAAGGTAGAGGACAAGGTAAGTATAAAGGAAAGTTGCCTATTAAATGTTTTTCTTGCAGTAAAATAGGTCATTTTGCATCAAGATATCCTAAAAGAGTTCCTAGATCTAAGCCTTACAAATATAGATTCCAAAAGAAATGTTACTTTGTTGAAGAAGGTGTGACTGATGATGAGTCTGATAAAGATAATGAAAATGAAGATGATTGGGTTTTCATTGCTATCAAGGAAAATAGTCCCATGGCTACTGAATCTACTAAAGTTGAGAAAGCTCTTGCAGCCCGAATTGAAGAAAAGGATGAGTGGGTCATTGAAAATAGATGCCCACATCATATGACTGGTAACAAAAGAGAATTTCTAAGTCTAGAGAAGTATGATGGTGGGGTTCTAAGATTTGGAGATAACAATGCTTGTGTGATTCGTGGCAGAGGATCTATTTGTCTTGGTGGTAAGCATAAAACTAATGATGTTCTTTATGTTGAAGGATTGAAGAAAAACCTGCTGAGTGTTGGAAAAATTGTGGACAAGGGATATGATCTTCCATTCAAAGATGGAAGATGTAGGATATATAGAAGTTTTGGAAATGTAATTTTCTCAGGTAAACAGACAAAAGGTAATATTTTTCACCTAAATTCTACCAATGAAAGTTGTTTAATTTCTCAAGTAGATGAAAGCTAGTTATGGACTAGAAGGTTGTGTCATGTGAATTTTGATAACATTGTCAAAATAAGTTCCACTCAAGCAGTAAGATATCTACCTAAGCTTGTGAAGCTTGCTAGCACAATTTCCAAAGAGTTTCGAATGGGAAAATAGACTAGAGTTTCTTTTTGGAGCAAACATAATTCAAATGGATTACTAGAGCTAGTGCATACTGATCTATGTGGTCCCTCCAGATTCAGAAGTCTCCATGGTAAAAGGTACTTTATGTTGCTTAGTGATGATTATTCTAGAATGATATGGGTTGCTTTCTTAAGAGAAAAATGTGAAGTATTAGAAAAGTTCAAAAGTTTCAAAGCTATGGAAATGAATGAGAAAGGTTTGAAAATAAAATGCTTAAGGTTAGACAGAGGTGGTGAGTTCACCTCCAGGGAGTTTAATTCTTTCTGTGAAGAGCATGGAATCAAAAGACGGTTATTTGCTCTCTGAACCCCTCAAGAGAATGGTGTTGCTAAGAGAAAGAACAAAACAATTTTGGATGTTGCTAGAACAATGATGATTGAAGGAAATGTGCCTCATATCTACTGGAGTGAAGTAGTAAGCACTGTTGTGTATACTTTGAACCAAGTAAATGTAAATGGTAATTCTGGTAAGACTCCTTTTGAACTATGGTTTGGTTATAAGCCTACTGTTAAATATTTCAAGATCTTTGGAAGCAAGTGTTATATCAAGAGAGATAATGATATAGGAAAGTTTGATGCAAGAAGTGATGAAGGAATCTTTCTAGGCTAATCTACTAGAAGCAAGGCCTACCAGTGCTATAACAAAAGATTAAGAAAAATGGTTGAAAGTGCAAATGTCAGAGTTGATTAAGACTCTGCTAAATCATCTAGATATTGTGGATATGATTCAGATGAAGACAATACAAACAAAGGGAAGAATGTTCAAATACAAAATCATCTTCAAATTGTGCCATATGTTTTGGTAAGACAACTTCAATTTGTTCCAGTAAATCAAGATAGTCAGGAAGCAGAGATAAGTGCAAGTGCAGAAGAAAGAACAAAAGAATCAAAAGTTTGAGAGAATCCTAAAACTCTAAGGTATGTAAAGCTAAATCATTCTAAAAACCAAATTATAGGAGATAAGAATAAAGGTGAGCAAACTAGAAGAAATATTGCAAAAGATTATTGCTTGATTTCCAAGATTGAACCTAAAGATGTCAAAGAAGCCTGCAATGATGAACATTGGATGGAAGCTATGAAGGAAGAACTGATGCAGATTGAAGAGAATGATACATGAATACTTATTCCTAGACCTAAAGATAAGAATGTTATTGGTACTAAATGGGTCTTTTGGAATAAGCTAAATGAACAAGATGAAGTGGTCTAGAATAAAGCAAGACTGGTATGTAAAAGGTATTCACAAATAGAAAGTATTGATTTTGAAGAAACATTTTCCCCTGTTGCTAGAATTGAAGCCGTAAGGTTATTTCTTCCTTATGTTGCATACAAGAACTATAAAGTCTATCAAATGGATGTGAAATCATCTTTTGTAAATGGTGAGCTAGAAGAAGAAGTATATATTGAACATCTGGATGGATTTCAACTAAGTGATAAGGAAGACATGGTTTTCTGATTGAAGAAAGCTCTATATGGACTCAAGCAAGCCCACAGAGCCTGGTATGCTAGATTAGACAAATACTTACTGAAGCTTGGATTAAATAAAGGTACTACTGATAACAACTTATATTTCTAATTGGATCATGATAAAGAATTAATTATTGAGGTCTTTGTTGATGACATTATTTTTGGAGGAGATGATAATCTATGTATGAGGTTTGTTGATGAAATGAAGAGTGAATTTGAGATGAGTATGATTGGAGAGATGAAGTTCTCTCTGGGATTACAAGTTACTTAGTTAAACAAGGGGATCTTCATATCTCAATCAAAATATGTGAGAGAACTATTGAAGAAGTTTGGAATGGATGACTCAAAGCCTGTTGGTACTCCCATGGTAACTAGATGTAAGTTAACACAAAATGATGATTCTCCTAAGGAAAATAAAACAAGATACACATTGATGATTGGTGGATTGCTCTATTTAACTCAGACCAGACTGGACATTATGAATGTTGTATGTATGGTTGCTAGATTTTAGGCCGATCCAAAAGAGTCTCATGTGGCTACTATTAAGAAAATCCTTAGGTATCTAAAAGGAATAGTTGATTTTGGGCTTTGGTATCCTAAGGATGATGATCTTACTTTGAATGCATATAGTGATGCGGATTGGGTAGGAGATGTAGATGATAGGAAGAGTACAAGTGGTGGTGCCTTCTTCCTAGGGAAGAAGTTGGTGTCTTGGTTGAGAAAAAAGTAGAATTCCATTTCTCTATCTATTGTTGAAGAAGAATATATTGCTACTACAAACAACTCTACTCAGGTGATGTGGATGAAACATATGTTGAAAGATATTAAAGTAGTTTATGATGAACCTATTTCCATATACTGTGAGAACTCAAGTACAATTAACATATCAAAGAAACTAGTTCTATACTCTAAGACCAAGCATATATCAATGAAGTTTCACTTCTTAAGAGAAAAAGTGAGTGAGAAAGAAGTCAGACTAGAGTATGTACCTACCAAAGAATAGATTGCGGACATTTTCACCAAGTCATTGCCGAAGGATACTTTTGAGTATCTTAGAGGGATGCTAGGGGTGATTAACCCTCCTGATTTGAAGTAAGGATGCATTTACTTGCATCAATCCGTGTGCTTCATAAATATTTCTTGATCCAGATTGATGTTTCTATGGCTACTACTCAGGGGGAGTAGTCAAATGTGCAAATATGTGGTTCAGAGCTTGTATGTAGGAAGATAATTCTTGTCTTTTCCATTTATGTCAAAGGGGGAGAAGATTCATGTGAAAAAATGTTGCTTATTTGGAGTAAAAAAGGTCTTGTGGAGAGAAGATCGTGCAGAAGAAGTCAAGGAAGAAGAGTCAGAATCTAAGGAGGAGTAAGTGTTGATTGAGAGTTGGGTTGATGGTGTTTTTCACATCATGTGTTGCCATCAATTCCAAAGGGGGAGATTTTTGGATGCTATGGTTGTGTTGCTAATATGTGGTTGTCATTGATGTTGACACTATTAGCATTTGACGTATTGAAGGTTGTATATGTCAAGGATATTGAGAAAATTGTAAAAGAAAGTATTGTAGGTTCCCAGTGGAACTCTGAAGGTCATGAAGGTGTCTTGTTTTCTACATTGAAGATCAGCTATTGTGGAATAAAGGGTT
Source organism: Sequoia sempervirens (assembly GCA_007258455.2). Classification (NCBI taxonomy): domain Eukaryota; kingdom Viridiplantae; phylum Streptophyta; class Pinopsida; order Cupressales; family Cupressaceae; genus Sequoia; species Sequoia sempervirens. Next base: position 282,683 of record VDFB02046911.1, on the reverse strand, counting down.
TATTTCTAAGAGTATCTAGTCTATCCACCGAAAGTATCAGAGGTCCACGTGAAGATTTGTTCAAGTTATGCAGATCTATGTTCTACAGATCTATGTTTATGTGGTCTTTGTTAGTGTTCTTGATTAAAGTTGGTATGATTTTGGAAATTCTAGTTGTTTTGGATGTTTCTCTATTGTTTCTTGGTGTTCATGGATGTTTCTAGATCATGCTCTATCTTTGTTGCATGTCCGCATTGATTAGTGTGCTCATGGTCAAATATTTTTTCTTGTTATGTTTGGGTTTTCATGTTCTTGGCCGACATGATGGTTGTAAAGTGTTGTGGATCCTTGGAAATTAAAATTTGAATGTTTGGCACACTCGAGGATATTGTTTTGGCTCTCATTATAATATTAGCCGATGGTGTTTGATCCACATTGAAAATTTATTTGTAAATTTGGCCGACATTGAAAATATGTTTCATATTCCTAGCCGACTAGGTTGTTGATGTAAATACATGTTGCAGATATATAAGAGGGATTGTTTGAGTGAAGTTAGTGTGTTTATAAGAGTGAATGTATGCCAAAGAAAGTGAAGATGTGCAAATAGTGTCCAAATCATTCGATTGTAGAGCAGAGTGAGAAGAAATTTGAGAAAAGTGTGAAGAAGGTTTTTTGTGCTTAACTGGAACTATAATCAAGCTTTTGAAAAAGTTATTTTCTCAGTTCACAATCTAGATGGTTTTAATTCGAATCTTTCTTGGGCAGTGAGCCCTCTTGTAATTGAATAGTGAGCTCTAGGAAGTGTGCCTAAATGCATGTGCATTCCCATTATATTTTTCATTATACTTTTAACATGGTATAATCTTGTGGACTAACATCCACTATGGTTTTTCCTCTAATAGGGTTTCCACATAAAAAATCTTGGTGTTCTCTATGTTTCTAATGTGTTGATTGTTTATTCATCAGATCTGAGATTGAATTAAGTAAAGTTTGAAAATTTTAAATAATTTGTGACAACTGATTCACCCCCCCTCTCAGTTGTCTACCCTTGTATTTCCAACACTAACTCCAATTATGCATCATGGAAACAATCAATATGGAACAATCTAAGGGGAAAAGGTTGCATAGGCTATGTAAAAGAATCTATTCCTGAACCTATTGATGTTGGTCCAAAAGCTTCATGGAAGATCAATCATGAGAAATCTCTTGGTTACATTTGTTCACTAGTCTCTTTTGATTTACAATTTCATCTTGAATCATGCAAGACACCTAAGGAGTCTTGGGAGACACTTGAAAACTTGTATGATAAAACTGATAAGATTAGGGGTTATCAAATTGATAATGATTTTATGAATCTTGATCCAAATTTTTTTGACCACATCCAAGACTATATCTCCAAGATTAAGCAACTAAGAACACAACTAAAAGATTGCAAGATTGATAAGGAGGATTTATAGTTGATTCTGAATGAGTTATCCAAGCTTGATCTTGAGTATTCCGTGTTTGTTTTTGGCTTTCACACCAATAGGATTTCTATGAGAACTGCATACGTTGTGCCTACATTTGAGCATTTTCAGATCTAATCAAAGAGGAAGCGAAGCTGATTCAAATGGGTCTCATCAAGGTTTCCAAGTCACAAGCACTGGTGGCTAGTGAGCCTGAGGTATAGAAAGAATCAGGGCATCTTGATCAGAAAGAAAAGAAGAAAAAGAACAAGCCATAGAAAGAATTTGAATCCTCTTCCTCAAAAGGGGAATCATCTAAGAAGGAGAAGCCTGCATGTACATATTGTAAGAAATCTGGGAATGATTAACATCAATGTTATTTGAGACAAATTGATGAGTTGAAGAATCTTTTAGCAAAGAATAAAATCAATTTTCCTTCAACTATGTCAAAGGATTCATCATCTTCTTCTAAACCAAGTCAGAGAAACAAAAGGGGAAAGCACTTGTTGTAGTTGCAGATTCTAAGTCAGGTAGATGGATTCTTGATTCTGGAGCTTCACGTCATATGGATTCATCATAGAGTATGTTCTCTTCATTTGAAACTTGTCCATCATCAAACACCCTGATGGCTAACAACATATGTATGCGTGTTTGTGTGAAAGGATCTATTGAAATAGATGAAGGATCATTCAATGATGTCTTTATGTCCCTTGATTTTCAACAAATGTCCTTTCTATCTATCAGATCACACATGGTGGGGAAGGAAAGAGTGTTGAGTTCACACCATATTTTGTGATTATTCAGGATTTTCATAATAGAGATATTGTTATAGTTGGGGAGGCAAATCATCAATCTCGATTTTACACCTTCTCACATTTCTCCTCTAATGTTCCTTCGGCTGATGTACACACTCAGGCATCTAGTGTGGACACTTTTGAGGAGATTCAGTATGGTCAAGTGAATCATGGTATGTTTTCAACTGAGGTTAAAGAGACATGTATTGATACTCCATCTCCTACATCTCCTGTTGTTTCTAATAATACTAGTATTACTACACCCATGGCTTCTATTGAATTAGTACAATAGGATATTCATTGTCTTCCAAACGTAGCTACTTGGGATGAGTACTTGATAGAAATTGTAGGTTTTTTTTGTGAGTCTTATCTTGCAGACTTGGAGGACACAATTGAGTGCATACATCTTCTCTTTGATGAAGTTTCTTCGTCTTCTTTAGATGTTGAGGGGGAACCTTTTGAACCTCTTGTTCTTTACCCACATGATCATTCTTCACAGTTTTACATGACTTTGGTTACTATTGAGCACCATTTGGAGGAGGCACCTTTGTCTTCAGAGGAGATACTTTTGTCTTTGAATTTTGTTCTACATCCATCTACACTAGGTTTTGGATTGTCATCTTCTGCAGTGTGACCTAGAACACCTACTTTGATGGTGACACCTTTCGACATCAACATAGGGACACCTGAGCTAAGTTCAGAGACATCATACATTTTTATCATTCTTCCTTCATATTTCTTTCAGGAATGGGAAGATATCTTGCATCCATCCTTGGTATTATTTATTCCTAAGGGGAGGAATATTGTTCGACTATCTTGGATCATCTTCAGCTTCTTGGGTCTAGCATTCACCAACAATGCAGGAGATTCTACATGAGGGGACTATATGGTCTATCTTCTTTGTCTCTCTTGGGGTAGAGTTTTGTCCTACGATTTTTCTCTTTCTCATATTTTGAGAGGTATTATCATTGTACATGGGTACCTAACATGCCATTGTAGCTAGGACCCATATTTTCATTGTTTCATCCTTCACCCACCTAAACTATGCTTAAGGGGGGGTGTTAGTGTAGGTTTTTTAATATTTTTTTTCCTACACATTATTAAGCATACTTAGGTTATGTGAGACATGGTTTATGTGAGGACACATGGTGTAATCCATTGATTACATGTGTCACTCTCACCCACACTTGGGTGGTTGAGTCTCACACCCTCTTTCGACATTTTATGCTGCCTCACAAAACCTCTCATGTCTCCTTATAAGTAGGTTATGCCACATGTTTTTCATTTTCCAAGTAGGAATAACTCCCACCTAATTTGGTTATTTGGGAGTTATTTCCCCTCTTGGAATTATATGCCCATATTCTACTATATATTCAACACTCACCTCTCCCTCCTATCTAGTTTAGATGAGCTCATCTCAGCTCAGTCAGTTCAAGGGAGTGCTAATGCATATTGTATCATTTTGAGTGTAATACTATCATTATTCTAATTATTGCAACATAATCCAACTTTGTATCCTCATTTTACTCTCATGTAGAATGTTTATCTTGGTTTTTTAGGTGATCCTCGGTGCTCGAGTTCATCAACAACTCTTACATTGTCATTATTGTTGTCAAGCCACAAAAACTAAGTTGCAGAATTAATTTTGGACTTTCCAACTCTGGGACTTGTGTCAAATAGAAGCCAAGATCTAGAATTAGAGGACTGTCAAAAAATATTTTGGAAGCCTTGAAAATGGCTCATTCTCTCAGGGATGAACTAGTCTCTCAACAACTCTCAAAAATAGCTTTTGGTGATAGGTACATGCCATCAGACCCTTCTCAAATCTACCTGTAAATTGTCATTTTCATTTCTACATATTTATGAATTTATATTTTAGGTATTAGGTCTTGTCATTCACTTATTTTGAGTGTTTCAAATCATTTCAGTTTGGTTTTAGATCTTTCCTATTGTCCTAAGGACTGAGATCTAGTTCTAAATGACTCACCATTGAGGTTGAAAGTCAATAGTTACACCTTGCGATTTATTTCATAATGAAATCCATATGGAAAGGCACCTATTGAGATTCCAATGTTTTATAATCAATACATAAAACTTTGGGTATCACTTTTGCTTCATTTCATTTTGGTGAACCTAACATTCTTATATCATACATTTCAGATTTGGAGATCCTTGAAAGCCTAGATATAGGTTCTGGATTAACTTGTTTTGAACTTAATTTAGGGTTACATATTGCATATTTGCATCATTTAAAATATAAAAAAAATCCAAAAAATATATGCATTTTATATAATAGCTTGCATTAAGGTGTGTTTAAGTCATTTAAATCAAAATTATAGTCAAAATTGCAATAAAAATTTGTCATTTTGTTCATACATTGTCATACAAATTGCATTTACACTCAATCGGAATATCTAGAAAACTCGTCACTAAAGAATTTGTTTGCAGTTAGGAACAATGAGCTTAAATATCAAGTCAAACACTCAAATTTCAATTTTTCAAAACCCTATGCAAAGACTCATTCGCCATTGGGTGAACCTTTCGTTGTATAGGTGATTTTGCTAACTTTTGCACATATATATATGTCTTTGTCTGCTTCATTCTCCTGTACTTGTAAATCCCTATTTTAGTTTCAAAAATTGTATATTTCTATAGATGTTTACATTTAGTTTAATTGGTGAAAGAAATTGCATTGTTTAATATCAAAATTTGCATTCAAAAGTAATTATTTTCAGGTTTTAGGTGAGTGTAGGATCATGGGGGTCCAAAAAGTGGCAATATGACCCAAAAATAGTTGATGACATTTTTTATTCAAATTTGAAGAAATGAAAAGGGTTTATTGATAAATTTTTTTAGCTTTCCACCAATATAAGATATGACTTATTTAAAATTAAATAGATAATTATTATTGATTTGCTAAATGTAATATGACTAAAATCCTGATTAATAGGTTGATTGAAAAAATCTATAATTCTTAACAATTTCACATTTTTTGAATCTAAAAGATGCAGAACATCTTATGCTTCCCATACTATAGGATAAAAAAAGTAAAAATTGATTTTCATAATTTTTTGACAAAGTTATGGTGGTCAGACAAACAAGTTTTAATATTTTTAAAAAGTTTCTAATAAAAAATTCATAACTAATTATTTACTTGCAAAAAAATTATTAAAAAAATGTGGCACATCTGTGCATGTGTCCTCTACTTATATTGAAAGTTTAATATATATATATTGCTTGTACTTAGGTTGGTCAAACATACACCTACTTTTTATTTTTTCCCTAAAAATTTAGTACTACTGTATTGAAATTTAAAAATTTCACCAAATAGATTTACTTTTTTTTCCAAAATAGGACTACTATCTTAGAAACTACATTCAATTTGCTACAAATTTTTTTCTTACATATTTTTCAAATTATGTTAATAACCTATTCAAATATTTATGTCAAGTTGGATGACTCTTATTTTTTTATTTTCATTGCCACTTAAGGGCCTAGTTTGGACCCCAATGATCCTGCGTTGACCCTTTTTGCATCTTATAATAAGTCAATTATCATATTTCATATCTAAAAATTGCAATATATTCTCTAATATTTGCATTGTGCTTCTTATTTTTGGGTGTTCATTATCTTTATTTAGTTCCCTTTTGTCCATTTTGGGTGCGCTTTGGTTTGGTAAAACTTGTATGAGTATCACAACCCAATCTCATGCTATCAATACTTCAGTGAGACATAGGTCAAGATTCATGGCATCCCACACTAGTACATCCATTGTGGATCTTGATTTATCCAACTCTTTCACTCATAGTGTTGACACTATTCAACCCATTTTAGATCACATCCTTATTGTCACATGTCTTATACCATTAACCACTTACATTGATGTTGAAACTTTCATTTCTCATGTTCATCAAGAGAAGCTGAAACAAATGGATAAAGCCTTAGAAAAACTTCAAGACTTGGGGAGTACATAATATATTGCTTGTACTTCTATTCCTATCATAGATAACATGAGGATAATTCTTGATAATGATAAAGGATTAGAGATTGTGTGTAGTCTAGCTCACATTATTGATAATCACATTCCTACAATGGATAGTTGTGCTCAAGCTTTAGGATATACTCAAAATCAAGGAGGAAATAAAATTCCTCCCCATACAACCATAGCCTCTATTCCTACATATACTCATCTAGCTATAACCACAACAATGCAACCAACCAACAATATCACTCCAACTTTAGGTATTTCCACGGGGATTCCTTTCAGTTTTGTGAATTCAAACATCATATCTCCAAACCCTCGCCTCTCACAAACTTGAAATTTAGTTGTTCACCCAACACATATACACCCCCACCATATTCACCTCCATCTCAAAATACAACCAATGATTATGTCATAAACCAATTTTTGAAAAAAGTCACATCTCTTCAACAAAAAATAGAAACATTGAACCAAAACCAAAAAAGAAAACCTTCACAATATGATAAAAGAAACCCATTGTCATTGGATATATTGAGATCATAAATGCCACAAGGAATAGTGATACCTATATTTAAGAAATACGGTGGTAAAGGAGATCATAACAAACATGTATTAGCATATGCAACCTTTTATAGCAACTTCATTTTTGAAGATAAGATCTTGGCTATGCTTTTTTTGGGTCCTTAAAGATACAACCTTAGAATGGTTTTGTTCCTTACCAAATAATTCAATCCACTCATTTAATGAACTTGTTAATTCCTTTCTCAACTATTTCCAAGTGTACATTGGTCCTAAGATGGACCTACTTTATTTGATGCAATGTAAACAAAATGTAGATGAAAAGATCACTAATTTTATAACATATTATCAACTACTTTACTCACAAATCAACATTAAATTTTTTGATTATGATCTTCAATGAATGTTCATTGAAAATATACAAAAAAAATATCCAAGATAAGCTTGGGATGATGAAAATTCACTCCTTTACACACTTATGCATGACTATTCATGATTATTAGAAACCTCTTAATCAATGCATATGAAAAGTTGCTTCAACCCGTTATAAAAAATCTGAAACTATGCCTTATAAAAATTTTAACCATTCAAGGGGAAATGGGCCTAGCTCAATTGGATAAAGCATCTTGTTGTAGGAAAGAGGTCACAAGGTCTAGCCTCCCCATTGTCCTCATGGTATCAAAGGGTGTGTCGCACCAGCACCATTAGTCATATGAAAAAAGTTTACCAAGAACACTACAATTTATAGAGGATAGATACCCAACCAATTCTTGCAGTCTAAAAATAAATAAAAAATTAATCAACCATTAAATAAATTAAACAAGGGCTTTATACAAATTAATGATCCTCAAACAACCCACCATGTTGTACCTCAAGTTCCGACCATAAAAAACAACTCCATAGAAATTTAGGGATAAGAATAGAAAATTGACCCCACTAACTGATACCCTCGATTCAATTACGTTGCAACTCTTGAGCAAGAACTTAATCACCTTACCTCCTATTCGACCTCTTGATACCACTAAACCTTTACCTTAGAACTATAACTCAAATGTATTTTTCCAATATCATTAACAAAGTGGACATGATACATAACAATGCATGCATCTTAAACATATAGTGCAAGACCTCATTGATTCTAATCACATCCAGTTGGATGGTGTTAATGATCAAGGAAATAAATATGTTTCCTCACACAACCAAAATTTTCAAATCTTTACCAATCCAATTCCAAACCATTCCATCTCATTTGTAAAAGCTAGTGATAACAAGAATGATGTCATGAATGTTCACAAGATACAAAATATATATGATGATGATAAGAGTGATAATGGGGATTATCTAGATGCCATGATTGGATTCATTGACATTCAACCTTGCAAGGTCCAAAACAACTTGTCTCTTGGAATTGCTTTCTCAAATGTAATAAGATAATTAAATATGCACCTAATGGTCCTCTTTACATAGCTGGAAGAACCAATGACAAGCCTAAAAATGGGATATTAATTGATCTCGTATGTGTAGAGAATGTGATCACTGATGAATTCTTATTTGTGCATGAACTTTACCAAGATTCTTATGAACAACTGAAATAATGGATCAAAACAAATCATATTTTTTTCTCACCCTATGATAGGTTTGATCACTCTTCCATTAAAAGTTGGACCAAATAAATTAAAGGTATCATTCTCAATCATCCTAACATTGGATCAATTTCATGTGAAGTTAGGCTATCCATGACTACGCTCCATGAATGTTGTCCTATTGGTCATTCACAAATGCTTAAAATTTCATTTTTACAACCAAATTTTTATATTGGATCAAAGTGGATCTAATCCTTTGTCTTCCCGTGAGAAGTTTTCATTGGATTTATTTTTTCCCAAACCTATGGAACCTATTAGACCTCATGCAGATTTCTTCTTTAAATAATATCAAAATTTAAAAGCAACATGTATAACATAGTTATCCATTGCCAATATCCCACCTAAAATTGAAAGATCTATAGTTGTTCCTCCCACTCCCATTGTTGTGGATGAACCTATGCTTAAACCAAAAGAAACTAAGTATGATGCTATTCTACCACCTTTGTCCTACAAGACACCAAGAGATAACCATACTATTGGTTATTTTCTTATGAACCCAACTTATTCTTACCACATACCTATGAACTTGTTGGAATTCAATTATCAGTAAGGGTAAGGATTGGCCAACACATAATTAAGGGTTATTAGGCCTTTACTTCTTCACTTTGAGCTCTATGAAACCCAGGAGGGTAATCCTAAATATTGTGTTTAAAAATACTGGTGTGTCTAGGTATCAAACATAGAGTAAACAAATGATTCTCCTTAAATTTTTAATAAACACAATACCCTAAAGATTTGGCTAACCTTCATAGTAGTGCCTAACTCAAACAAGAGAAAATGTAATTAATTAAGTTTCACACACACTTAGAAAAATATTGACAAGTAAGTTGATTTTAATTTTGTGATCAAATATTGAATTGGTCACCACAATTGAAGTATAACTACTTTGCTAAACCAATGCCATATTATTGGAATGGAGTCAAACCAAATACCCACATGATTAGATAACAATTTTATATATGACAATACCCAAAGCCTTGAAAATACTGCATTACAATATTCCTACTTATCATCTCCACCATTTACTTCTTACTAGCATCCTCATACATGACCTATTTAAAACCCACTATTATATTCGACCATTTACATCCATTCATTGCATTAATGAGAAAAAATAGAGTAGTGCATCTATTGGAAACCAACAAAGACATAAGATAATCATTGATTATATTATTCATAGTCTGTATAACCTATACATAGGAGAGTAACATGTAGAAACTTTATACTATTCTGCTATATGTATTATCACTGTCATTATCAAAGAACCATATACATATTGACTGACTTTATCCCTAAAACATACTACCAAAGAGTTCATTATCCATTTGTCTCTGTGTATAACCCCTTAAAAAAAAAACTACCCACTTACCTCCTTTGTAATCAACCTTGAAATCCCTTTTATAAGACAAGGGAGCAACAATAATCAAAATGAATTACACCTACATTTCAATTTCATTTCAAAATGAATTTCACTAGAATGTGTAAAATATTCCCCAATTAGTTACAAGCAATCATTCGTAGGACAGGGGAAAGCAAAAAGAAAAACTCCAAAAAACTATTAGTCAGAGAAGACCCACCAGTCTTCAAAAGGTGTCGTTGTCACAACATCAAAAACATGCAAGTTCACACCGAATTGGGAAATATCACCATAAAAAAAAAAGGAAAAAAAAAAAGAGACCCACATCACAACACACTAGCCAAATAAAGCAAGTTAGCACAAAGGACCAAAAATTGAGCACCAACTTAGAAAGGGAACGATGTGTTACTTTGCCTTGTTAGTAGCAAAGTAAGTACGCTTGCTCAGTGTCCTTATTGAAAATGGAGTAGCCATCACCACCTCATCCTTAGAATAATAAAATTAGTCATGGTCATGAGATACTGGCAGTGATCTAAATCAGTTTCAGCTCCACTATCAAAAGAATCATATGAGACTTCAATGGGAGAATGATGACATCCCATATAAGCCTGGTGATACTTATACTTTCTTGCAACTTCCCTCTCGGGCCTATCAATTTTCTTCAACTTACCATTGACCAATTCCTCCAAGAGAATTCAACTTCTTAGATGATAAGCACACTTGAGAACACCCCATGCAGACTTCTTGAAAAATCTTGTTTTCTTCTTCAAAGTCACAAGGAATTTAGGAATATCTTGTTCATTCTAGGGAGAATCACTTTGAGACTCAAGAGGGTTGAGTCTCCTAGACCTTCGTACCAGGCTGATAGACACACTTACCTTACCCATTTCTTGACTGAGCAACTTATCAAATTTCCTTAAGACAAAGTCACCACTCTTAACATAAAAAATAGCCAACTCAAATTCTACAATTACAAAAAATACCTCACACACTCCCAGACTCTTAATTCTTGCAAACATAAAATGGCGAGAATAAAAAGTAGACAATCTTCATTAAATATATCAACTAGAGATTGTCTAAAATTTTCCAAGAAAGCTCTTGTGAGAGAATTGGAAATCAATTACTTTGATTTTGAACTTCAACCATTGATCATACTTTGAAATAAATCAACAGATAATCAATCAGGATGATTAATTATGAAAAAATTACACACATGCACTTGATGCTTCTCCACAACCAAAAAAATCAAGTGAGATAAACATTCACTTAGGTTGCACATTAATCACACATTTAGTGTTTAACCAAACCTATCGTGTCACATTTACCTACTCACCTGTGGGAATTAATTTACTTGCAATTCATCATAGTAAGATAGTGGGGAGCGATCATGATTTAACTTAAGAATATCAGCCCATTCTCTGCATTACTTAAATTTCACCTTCACACATGTACTATCACATGAAAGATTTGACGGCCATAAGAATATTTCCCAACTTTCATATACGTTCCCAAGAATTGGTTCTAATTTAACGTCACTTTTATCTTAGAACAGTCTAAGCCAATATTTTAGTAGCACCTTATCTCCACTAGAATCCATCTAAGCCTTTGAAATATTCCACATGGCATTCTCCCATTTTCCCATTGAAAAACATGAGACAAAAGTGGGCCCTTCATGAGATGGTGGGGAGTGGTCAGGATTGACCCATGTCACATGCCATTGACCATCGATCTCAATTCTCAAGAAACACACACCATCCTCATAGCCTAATGGGTACCTCCATGGAGTGACATATGTCATCTTGCCCGCTAGCCCGTGTGATTATTTTAATGAAGAAATAAAAAAAACAAGTGTGTGGGGAACGACCAAGATGCGGCCACATCATTCAATGACTACCATTGATATCCTTCTAATACCATTCGCCAATTACAAGAAGATACTGGGCCCATCATGTAAATGTTACATGTGTAATATTCCCGCTAGCCCAATGATCACTTCACCTTAATGCAAAAGATGGATGGGTGCACGGGGAACGGTCCTGATGAATGCACGTGTTGTGATGCCTACCATTGATCTTGCTCAAAGCTATGCCTATTGACCTTTTGGAAGTACTATTCCCACTGCCTAACATGACACATGGCAACCACCCACCAGCCCATTTGAATATTTTAATGAATAGAAAAATGAAATGGGTGCACGAGGAATGATCAAGATTCGCCTGGGATGATCAAAAAGTCATCTCAAAATTGAAATTTCCACATGTTGCAAATGTTAATTTTAAAATGGGGACACTATTAGGTTGATGGGCACTTGACCCTTAGGATGAAGACTTAAGACTTAATTCATTAAATATGAAATTCAAGCCCACCCATAGGAAAAATTAAGCACTAAAAAGGAATTCGATGACCGAAAAACCTAAACCCAGGGGGGCAATGAAAACAATGATTCTA